>ML797036.1:0-25108 GCA_009831015.1 Picea engelmannii
TAAGACAACTACCTCTAAAACCCTAAGACAACTAAAACCCTAAAAATAACCTATAAATGGTATGCAATGGTATGGATACCAATGGTATGCCATACTTGAGAATTCCTAAGACAACTACCACTAAAACCCTAAAAATAACCTATAAATGGTATGCATACCATTGTGATACCATGGTATGTGTACCATTGCAATACCATGGTATGCATAGCATTGCAATACCATGGTATGCATACTTAAGAATCCCCAAGACAACTACCAATAAAACCCTAATATAACTAAAACCCTAAAAATAATCTATAAATAGAGCCCCTCTCGTGGATGATACACAATTCATTTCATGTAAAAGTGATGGTTTACTTGAGAATAAAGATAGTGTGAGAGAGACAACTTGAAATAGTTGCAATCGTCAACAAGCCAATATACACATTGTGCAGGTAATGAAATTATATCATAGATATCAAACTTGGAAATTCATTAGTATCTTTTTCAAGTGTTACATTTTGAATATCGCATCATTGATTATCTATAAGATGTACTATACTAGCATGTAACCACATAAAATTAGTTGATCTACATGAATCTATTTATTGAAGACACATAATTTACCCATTCACATGTGCTAATTTTCTATTAGGTTGGAGGAAGGAAAACGTGTTAGGCATTACTTTCTAGATAGAATTTTGGTAGCATTACTTTCTAGAAAGATTTTTGGTAGCATAGAATTACTGAATAAATGTTATTAATAATTGATAGTTGAACAAAATTTACAAATACCCACTACACAATCTCAACAAACATTTGCATTAATGAGTCTTTTAGTAGTCTTTTTAGCATTTATGAAGGGTTACACATAAATCAAATGATTTTATATATGTCATGCATAGATAGAGGCGAATATTCTGTGTGCCCTAGAAAATAACATGGAGGTCAAATTTGTGTGCCCACAAGCTATTCCTTAATGCGTAATGCAAGTATTTATAATCGTTAAATATAAATAAATCAAGGGATTAATACACATAAAATTCATACACTTTGAAATTCATATGTTTATAAACATCAAATGTAGAAATAATGAGATTCATAAAAAGTGTGCCATGAAATGTGTGTGTATATATATATATATATATATATATATATATATATATACTCAACATCGTCTAAATTGTACACTTTTTTACAAAATGGCAACTCATGCCCAATACACAAGTGCCCTAACATAAAAAAAAAAATCTACATCGTAACCTAGCTATGATATGGCAGTAGTTGATCAATCATTGACCATTTCCACCCTCGCCACCCTTAGGAGCATCCTGGAAATCTATCTTTATTCTCTTTCTCGAGGATGCACCTTGAGAGGTTATAGGCCTGGGCGTACTTCGACGCTATGGAGACTGCACACACAATAAACAATGTTATAAGTTTTTTTCATCAATGAATTAATAGACATACAAATTGATACTTTGTAATTTAACCTATGACAACTCACAACATATGAAACTGTCAATCGTGAGGGTGTTAGCCTCCTCCGCGACCCCAATCTCTTTGCAATGTCACCCTACATCAATTACAAGGATCAAGTCAAGAAAATTAAACAAATATGCATAAAAACAAATTTATGAAATAGGAAAAATGATCATCAATGCAATATCTCATCATGAATATCTTAGGCATCGATGGAAATTCACTGACAGATTGATCACTGGGTTTTACAACCTACTCCGAGACAACCTCTATTGTGGCAGTCTCTGTCGATGGGGCCAAAAGTGGTGGTGGGGGTGGGTGGTAGACAGGTGGGCTATGATGAACCCTCATAGGCTGTACAAGAAATTTCAAAACCCTAGGCTTGAAGAAAGGAAACCCATAAGCAACACCCAGGTGCCCAGGGGGTGCAATACTACTATACCTAGCAAATATATCGTCGGTTTGCATACATATGAAAAAAATTGAACTATTAGTACCAAATACTAAAATTCAAGAACATAAACACGAACATTTTTAGAATTATACGATATTTAACTTTACACATAATACCTATGACGTTGGTGACTTATCTATCCTAGATGGACAGTCCATGGCATCCCCTGGTGCCAAATCCTATAGAAACAAGAGAACATATAAAAAAATTGAGGATGTCATAAAATAAAGAAATGATTATGTTGAATCTATGAAATGTGATACATACATGTGTGTACAATGCACCCAATGAACATGATGCCTCTACTGTTGCATTAGTGGTGGGGCTAGGCACTGATTCATCCATAGGCGTAGAGGGTCTGCTGTTAGGATGAAACAACTGAAAAAAAGACATAAATCAAATATCTATATAAATACACAAAATACAAAACAAATATATAACAATGAAGAACTAAAAAAAGGGCCAAGATACTAACTTCCTCCATGAAGCTATGTTGTCCAGTGGGCTCTATAGGCCCATAACATGTATTTCCGCTGCTGGAGCATCTGTGAGGTTCACATGGACGACTGCTATGTTCATGTGCCCTCTCCTCACTGTACTCTCATGTGCATTCTCATGCTCCAAACCCCCTATCAATGTCATTGGCATGCACCTCCGGTTGAGATAGTGCAACAAAGCTAATGTGTTGCACTAGGCTACGATTCAATGAAGAGATGTCTAGATGTACATGTTTCAAGTTATTTGCAACAGGAGGATGTTGGGTAGGGGGTCAAGCCTTTGCATAGAAGCATGGGGACATAACTCGAGGTCTCTCTTGGAGTGCTCTCGGTCCTGTGCCCACCCCCTAGAAGTCACTAATGTCAAAGTAGTTGACATGTTTACCCATAATAAACTCAGCTCATAATTTCCTTAGAAAATATAAGGGAATCTCCCTGTTATTGCAGGGAGGTTTATCAAAAACCATGTACCA
This sequence comes from Picea engelmannii, assembly GCA_009831015.1. NCBI lineage: Eukaryota > Viridiplantae > Streptophyta > Pinopsida > Pinales > Pinaceae > Picea > Picea engelmannii. Next base: position 2,886 of record ML797036.1, read on the forward strand.
TCTATTCATCCAGTTTTGAATAATCCAGGGATGGATGCACCATTCAATGGATATGCGTTTCTTGGTCAATGGTAGAATGGTAGTTCTTGTCTATTTCTAGGATCCCTAAAAATAGACAATAATTGTTGTTTTGAAATGCTTTGATTTGGTTTATGTCCAAACTAGTGCTATAATACATTCTTTCCCTATAGTCAAAAATAGATGTCAATTTCCCTTAGACACTTGCAATGGACTAGACAATGATGTCCAAAGACTAGCTTTGAATCCACATAAGTAGGGTATATAAATTTTAATGGACTTTAACGGTGAAATTGATGGGTTGAAGAAATCCCTTGTCCCACAAACAAAAGTTTCATAAGTCAACTTAGTGTCAACAAGTTAAATTATTATTATTATAAAAGCTGTAAAAGGATAATCGATTAAATACCGTTTTTGTTTTGTTGTGTTTTGGCCTTTGTTTAATGCTTCTTATTTGGTCCAGCTAAACTCAGGCTTATGGTTAAGACATTACAATTTCAACTTAAAATTGCAGCGGACATATCCTGATTAAGTCAGGTCGTTTCACTCGTGTCCGATAACTCATATCTTCTGAGTATATGATCTTGAATGAGTCCAATTATTAGTGTATCACTCTGCTTCTGATGTTCAAAGAACCCAATAAATATTCAAGATGTTTTACTCTCAGATCATTCAATACTACTGGCATGCCAATGGCCAATATTCAATCATTGAGGAATTCTGGGACGAAGTATTTCGAGTCCATGAAAGAGCACGTCGAAGAATTTCTCGTGGAAATTCACGAAATCCGCAATGGAGAAGGGCGAAACGCTTGCTGTCACGCCACGGCTGGGCAGACATGCAATATTTTCGCAAAAAGCAAAACATTCTGTATGAATCCATCTTACAAACAATTCAACGCGACGTACGAGCGATGCGTGATGATGAGGACATCCAATTTCTTATCCTTATGTGGATGATGGAGAACAACACTAGAGACAATTTAACGTTCGTCTCACCATTTCCTCATCTTGCTCTTAAGATTTTCGTTCTCCTCCCATCGCCTGCGAAGGCGGAGAGGTATCTGTTTGATGATAATGCCGGACGGGGCGCCCTTTATTTCTTGGCCATCCACTTCCCTACTGTGTTTCCCGTGGGGGGAACGTGGCCCAATGCTTCTCCAGATGCCTGTAGATTGCTCAAACAACATTTTCGTCATGGGATTGTAAACAACGTGGATGAGATTCGTAGGGTCACCTTTGCTTCTCCAGATACCATTTCGGATGAAGAGATCGAGGACGCAATAGAATGCCTTAGAGATGAGAGTTGGAACCGGCTAATCAAAATATATCTCTTGTTGTTTAGAGAATCGGGTGCATGGGGAGATTATCTAAATTATCTTCGAGAAAAAGGTTTATGGATAAACTAAAAATAATCTTAAGTGAATTTATTTATGCATTCAAAAATGTAATAAAAAGAATAACAAAACTAAAAATAATGATTTTATCAAGGTTTATTTAGGGATTAATCTATGCCTACACCAAGGTATAGCATCCCCACCAACTCTTAACATAACTGGATTTTTGTCTTCACATATTTCGAACCTATAACTTTAACAACACTGAGTACCTTAACAACATACTTAGTCACCAACTCTCCTACATCTTAAAAACAATATCTTAAAACTTTTAAATACATGATTAATTTATAATTTTTTTTATTGTACTATACTTATTAATAAATTAAATAATATGTTATATTTTTATTTAATATAAATATAATATTAATATAAAATTATTCATAAAATACATCTAGGTTAATAATTTTTTTTTTTAAAATAATAAGTTTTTTATAATAAATAAAAATATATAATCATATATTTGGTTGTATTAAGAAATATTTCAATATCCATTTAGAGTATAACCCACTTTTCTTTATTTCTTTTCTAAAAATACATAAACAAATCATTTCCTTTCTTAAAAATTGTAAATGTATTTTTTAAATAATAATTTTGTTTATAATAAATAAAAGTATATAATCATATATTTGGTTCTATTAAGAAATATTTTTAATATCCATTTAGAGTATAACCTATTTATTATTATTTTTTTTTAAATGTCATTTCTTTTCTTAAAAAATTATATTTTTTTTTCAATAATAATTTTATTTATAATAAATAAAAGTTATTAAAAATTATTTTCAATATCCATTTAGAGTATAACTCACTTTTTTTTTTTATTCTTTTCTAAAAATACATAAACAAATTGCTATTTTCTTTTTTAAAAATTATACATAAACATTTACATAAAAAAAATTATTGTGATTAGTTTTCACTCATAATAATAAAAGTGTTTCATTATATCCAAGGAATTTGTGTAAAATATGTATTATAGCCATTTTGTAAGATATAAGTAATGGAGATATCATATTCTAATCCAAATCCATTTTTTAAATTGACATCAATTATGTTATTCCTTTATATGTGAGAAGAGATAATTATGGAAAATTTAAATTTGAATTTCATTTCTAATTCATTTAATAAAAAAATAAAGTTACCGAAAATTCACATTTATGATACCCTTTATTCTTGAATTACCTTCCCAATAGGAGTGATCCACAAGATGAGGGGATAATCAAGCCAAAAATAAGTGCAATGGTACTAAGTAATTTGAAGGTCAAGGTCATTAATTTATAGGAGTTTTTAAATTCCTTTCCAATTAATACAGTATTTTAAATAGATAATAAATAAAAATAAAATATTAAATAAATAAAAATAAAATCATTATAGATAGTAAATAAAAATAAAATAATTAATAAAAATAAAAATGAATATTATTACTATGCAATAATACATAAATAATAAATAAAAATAAAAAGAGTAAATAAAAATAAAATAGTTAATAAAAATAAAATAATAAAAATATTTTTATTAATGTATTTAAAATTTGCATAATATCTCATAAAATTGAATAGACAATATTATTTTAGGTTTCACATATGTTTTTAATAAATGTGTATGGTTAGTATCTTTGAGATATAAATAAATTATTATAATGTCTAATAAAATTGAATAGACAATATTATTTTAGGTTTCATATGCTTTTAATAAATGTGTATGGTTAGTATCTTTGAGATATAAAAAAATTATAATTATAATAATAGGTTATATAAAAAATTATAATTATAATAGTAGATTAAAATAATGTATTTTTTTTTATTTAGTTGTAACATTTTTGAGGTATACAAAAATATAATTATAATAAATGGAAAAAATTAAAATAATATTTTTTAAGATCTAATTATAATTTGTGGAATATATATAATTTTCTAAATTAAAACTAATATTCATTACTAAATAATAATGATAAAGTTTAGTAATAAATAATTGTGTTCTAGGGGTTTTTCAGTAAGGTATGTCAACTATGTCTATATCTCTTGTTGAAGGCCACAAGGCCATTTTTGGAAAGGAGCCTATCAGTCGAACAGCTTGGGTTCTTAAAGGGAAGAAGGATTCAAGACGCCATCGGGGTGGCCCACGAGTGCATTCATAGCATCTTTCAAAAAAAACAAAAAGCTTTGGTTATGAAACTGGACCTTAAGAAGGCTTTTGACAGTATTGACTGGGAATTCTTACGACTCATCCTCCATTCTACCGGCTTTGGAATTAGTTTCACTAATTGGATTATGGCTTGCATCTCAAGTGCCAACTTAGCTATCCTGGTCAACGGGGAGGCGTCCAGATTTTTCAAGAGCGAGAAGGGGCTCCGTCATGGATGCCCTCTATCGCCTTACCTCTTTATTTTAGTCCTAGAAGGGCTCAGCCTGCTACTCCGAAAAAGCCTTGCTGAACACAACATCTCTGGTATTAAGGTCTCAAAACTTATCAGGATCATTCACCTCATGTTCGTGGATGATATTTTAATAATTTCCAAAGCAGATTTAGGGGAATGGAAAGCGATCATGGACATACTTCAGATTTTCTGTTCTTCTTCAGGTCTGTCCATAAACCCTCTGAAGTCGACGGTCCATTATTGGGGTCCTTCGGAGACAGAACTCTCTTCTTTTAAAGGAGTCATTCCCTTCACTTTCACTGATTTAACCTTTGGTTTCAAGTATCTGGGGTACCACCTTAAACCGGGTGCTTCCTCTGCTTCTGATTGGTCTTGGATGGTGTCTACCTTTGAAAGGAAGATAGGATTCTGGTGCAACAAATGGCTATCCCTAGGGGGACGTCTTATCTTGGTCAAGACGGTTTTGCAGAGTTTAGCAGTCTTTTGGATGCTTCTGGAACGTATCCCCTCCAAAATTATCTCTCTGCTCCGCAAACTCTCCTTCAACTTTTTGTGGAATGATCTTGTAGGACATCGTCGTTTTCACCTTAGCAGCTGGCAGACACTTTCCAGGCCAAAAAGAGCTGGGGGTTGGGGACTCAAGGATCTCTCCCTTTTTAACACGGCGTTACTTGCTTTCTCCTTTTGGAGAGCAGTTTCCAGCGACAACATTTGGAAACGGGTTATCAAAGATAAATACTTAGGCTACGGACCCCTTACCTCATGGCTCCGTAAGCCTTGTTTACTTCAGCGCTGGGCTTCCCCCTTCTGGAAAGGGCTGGTCTCCTCCTCTTATGTTATTCTTCATTGGCTTCGTTGGCGTCCTGGAGTGGGCGATGAAATAAAAGTTGGCAGGGACAAAATAATTGGCCTTGACGATCTTTCAATCATCTCTTTACAACTCAAGTCTCATTTGCTCTCCCTGAACCTGACCTCCCTTGCGCAACTGAAGAGGGGATCCGGTGCCTTCCCTCTTCTGGATTCTTGGTTACTTAGTAGTGAGCTGGCTCTCGGTGGGCATTTAGCACAGGAATTCGATTCTTATACGACCGCTTTAAGATGCTCGGGCCTCTCTCTCTCTATCGCTCCTGATGCCCTCACCTGGACGGGGGGAGACGGTTCTGGCAGAGTGGTTGCCAAAAATGTCTATGCTGCTCTGCTGTTGGAAAGGAGTTTGGTGGCTCAGCCATGCTGGCTCAGCCGATTATGGTCCTGGGCGATCCCTCTTAAGCACAAATTATTCTTTTGGCTTTGTGCGAATGACAAACTCCTTACTTGGGAGTCGCTTCGCAGAAAGGGCTGGCAGGGTCCAGGTTATTGTGTGCTTTATCACAGAGCCTCGGAGGACCCTACCCACTTGTTCATTCACTGTACCTTTGCCCAAGCGCTTTGGGATCTTATTCTGAAGCACCTATCCCTTTCTTTCCATTGGACTGGCGACTCCTTTTTGAAGTGTTTCTCCTCCTGGTTCATTGTTCAAGCAGCCCCACCATCGCTGGTTGTATTTGTTTGCTGGCATGTATGGATTGAACGAAATAGGGCCCTTTTTGAGGACTCCTCTCCTTCTCTTCAGGCTACCTTTTACAGAATGCTGGCCTCTTTTCAGTGGAAGCAGATTACTGTCAAATCACTTCTCCCCAAAGTGGTGGATACCTTCCTGCCTGAAGGTTACTCGGTAGCCTTTTTTGATGGAGCGGCTCTCTCCTCAGACACTTGTTGTGGTGCTGGTGGCACCTTCAAATCCCACCCTCAGCGGCTGGCAAAGTGGTTTCTAAATTGTGGCAGGGGATCGAACACTAAAGCCGAGCTACTGGGCCTTTGGGCCACTCTTTTGATTGCTTCCTGTTGGTCACTAAACCATCTTCACGTAATTGGAGATTCGAAAGTAATTATAGTCTGGATCAATAATCAGAGTAGTCTTCAATCCATCCATGTGGACAGATGGAAACATAAAACCCATCAGCTGGCCCGCTCCTTTTCCGACATCACATTCCGTCAACTTCCCAGATCCTTCAATTCAGAGGCAGATGTTCTTTCGAAGCGTGCTCTCAATCAAGTGATGGGCAGATTATCAATCTTCCACTGTGACAGAGATCGGGAGAGTCTGATTTCCACCTTCAATCTCTTCGAACCTCCTTGATTTTTTGTCCTTCCCTGTGCCCAGTTCCTTGTGCTTTGGACACTGTTCTTTTTCTGTTGGCGTGATCTGTATTGGTGGCTGTCACTCATTGTTGTGCTAGGGAACACCGGAGGCGTTTTATGCATGCATCTATTCCGCGAGACCATGGTGAATGTCTCCCCTGTTTCAATCCGATTGCTCAGCCTCTATCTGTAGCTGACTGTGCATGAGTCTAATCGGAGGTTTATGCCATGGGATTCGACCCATGCCTTTTGGCTTTTTGCCTCTTTTTGTTATCTGGTAGCTTTTGTTTGACCCTGTCTGATCCTGGGTTTTGTTAGGATCTGGGAATGGTATTTCCAGCATATTGTAAATGATTTTATAACTCCTATAAAATTGAGATAATTTCTTCCGGGAAAAAAAAACTCTATATATGTGGTGTAATAATTGCTCTATGCTTCAAAAAACTTTCAATTTTAAACCCTTAAGTCCTAGTTGTCCCCAAACCCATATACATATTTATTCATAAAATAGTTTGGTCTACAATAAATGTTATATCTATTGCATTAAGAGAACTCACTTTCTCTTGTGACTTGAAATAAATGGTGTTCAATGTTCTTGGCGCTCATCCATGCCCATCACGAAGCACGTGCCTTCCTTATACATAATTACATGCACTAAGAACACTCCTTAATCTCGTCTATCTCACATAATCAAACAATCCCGACATTTGCATGCAAAAATAACAAGAACAGATAGGTTTTTGTTATTTTTGTCTTGTTGTTTAATTCGTAGACCAATCCAATTCAGACTTCTATTGTACCTCTAATCACTATCTCATTAAGACAAGTTTTTGTGGATGACCAGATGATGAAGGATTTGCTTGGAGTTGATTATACAATGGATGAAATTATAGAGGAAATTGATGCACAACCTTCTGGTGAAATTTTTTTTGTGGTGCAACCTCTTGTTGGATAGTAAGACATTCCATAAAGTAGTCATGGCCCATGTGCACTCTCCTCCTAGAACTGATCCAACAGTAATTGAAGGGGCAAGAAATGCAATGTTGTTAACTCTAAAATAGGGAGGTCAAGGGTGCCAGAGTATGGATTCATCGTCCCTAACTATATTGAGTAGTGTGTGGCGAAGAACTTCTAAATGCATTCAGTTGGATGAAAGTGGTTTAGCACTACTTGAAGATAAGTTACCTAATCATATTATTCATTATCATTCTTATAAAACCATTAAATAATATGTTGAACCAAAATATGATGCTACTAAATGTTAATTATTTTTGGCTTTCTTAAAATCTACAAGGTTAATTGTTGTTAGGATAAATTTAGGCATCAAAACAGTCAAAAGTTTAGAAACAAGTCATCAAATTGTTAGAAACCTTGTGGATTATTTTCAAAAAATCGGTAACAAATCTTTTTCTAAAGATCGTAATGCATCTCGACATGTCTTGTCATAATTAATTGTTAGCAAGATCACAAGAAAACATCATTTCCCCCAACAAGCCTATCATCCCATGAAATGCAATATTAAAACCCTTATAAGTATTCCAATACATGATATAGCCTCGGCAGAGGGGTTCCAATAGATTTGTGAGACTTCATTTGTAGGCTAGCTTGTTCTTACATGAAATTAATTGGAACAATTAAGAGACTAGCACAGGTTTATGGCATGAGAACACCAGGCCTTCTTCCAACCAGAAAGATATAACAAAATTGAGAAGGGGATCTAAAGACCCAAAAACCCATATTAAACACTTTATTGGCATTACATAGAAATAATTTTATGAGACATTTAGGGAAGTGCATAGTGCACCTAACTTGGGCCAAAGATCTTTCCATAAATGCAAGCCTTGATATGTTCGAATAAACACAAGTTGTAACACATGTTGTAGATATGACATTGAGTATGGTTATTATTATGACACACACACACAAAAACACACATATTTCATGTATTGCATAACACCCTTGTGCAAGAATGCTTAGTTATATTGTCATTGTCATAATCTAGACACTTTATTCACAACATCTTGTGTACAAGGCCAGAGGGTTGTACATTTTATAAAAAATATTTCTTATATGGGACATGCCCCAGGTGTAGTGAAATGACATTAATGAGCAAGTGCATCCATGTAAGCAACGAGTATGAATTGAGGAGGAAGGAGATTTCCTTGAAAATATTTAAATATGTCACATATGATATTGATGGAGGAAAGGAATGAAACAATATACAATTGGTGACTTCTGAGGTAAGATTAGGTGACTTCATCACGGACTTCATTGAAAAGAAATGACAATGTGTTCAGAATGTCCATGTGGCATGATGGTAGGACAAGAATTTCAATGGTGCATATAACTTAGAGAAGGTCAATATAATGGTCCATAGCACATATAGGCATGGGCCAAAAAGTAAGTCATGGGAAAAAAGGTAATGAAGAAAACAAAGTTATATTCAAGGAGTATCACTTCTATGTAATCGATGATCGATGCCATGAATTAGCCTACGTACACACCATTTCTTTTAGTTGTTTTACAATCATCTTAAAGAGAGTAACACATTGATGGATCAACATTGGATTTTTTCATATGGTTGTGCAGGCTAGTTAAAAAATGCTCGTGTATTTCAATGGTTGTGTATGTTGCACAAAAGACTCAAGGTACCACATATTTGGAACTATTTAGAGTCTCGACACATGAAATGGGAGCACAATGGAGCATGAACATGCATCAAAATAGAATTGTGCAGGAAAAAATAAAGTTCACAACTACTTCCCTCATTCTAGATGAAAAATCCATTGTTGAATGATGTTCTTCAGTAATTGTAGAGGGAACAAGAACCCCTGAGGACTAATCATCCAGGAAAGGAAATGTATATAGATGTTTTTGGGAGGTGGTTGATGTAGATTGATCATAGTGGTATGAATGAAAAACAATCTAGGGAACTCGTGGATTCCATTCAGTTAGAACATCAAACAATGTAATAGTTGAAATATGGAGGATAAAATTATATTGCTTCTGTGGTCCATGTAGTAGTATAACTCATCAATGGTACGATACTTCTTTCCTTACTATGAGCACGAGAAGTTAATGGATACCATCAATATTAGAAGTGATCTTAATGGTCTACTTGAATGACTATATGTATGTATTGTTAAGCTAAAACCCTCAAAACCCCCAACTGCATGGAATCACTAGAAAGAAGCCAGATATCAAACTGATAATCAACATAATGAGAGAATAAGGGCCCCTATCTCTCTTTTATCCTCCATGTACACATTGTCTCCCAAAGTGACTTTTACTTTATTTTATTATTAATTAATTAAATCACTTTAATTAATCAATGAACCATTTTACCTCTAAAAAGTGATTTATCCATCCTTATGGCTTCTCGGGCCACTCAAAGCCACTTATCATCATCCTATCCTATAGTGATATTGCTCCTAATTTCGATGAGCTCTTATACTAAGAGGTTCCTCCAAGTATTATTCCCAATATGACCTTCTTAGTGAATTTATTTAACATAGCCCATAATAACTCGAAATTACATAAATCGTCGGAATGCAACAAAACCAAAGCCAAGCTGTGCGGAATGGATAATGATGATGAAATAAGATGAGAAATTCAAGTGGGGCCCAATAAAACCCCTCAATATCTCTTGTACTCACTATCAGCCCCATCTGGCTACTCTGGTCAGCATAACACTCTATAATATAATGATGTCCAAAAGTGGGTACATTATTGTCCTCCCTACTAGAATATTACTTGTCCTCAACCAATAAATGAATCAATCCACATATAATACCGGGGTCCCATGTCCATCTGTGGGAAACAAAGTAGGATCCATCCAACACTAAACTACCCATCACTCTAATCCCTGGATCCCATATCAATATGGGAACTGCAATACCCTGTGAAGTATAGTCCTGTAACATATCAACAACATGCGTTTCCTACAAAGGACACATGGCCTCAATCCGGAATGAGTCTATCCTCCACGTCCATACCAATATCAACACGGTCTTCATTCCATTTCAATTTAGTTTCAGTGGTGCAACATACACCCTAGCTAGACAAGGAGGAGGATTCACTCAGATTCCTCATTTGAGTTTATTGTGGTGTTTGGATTCATTCTGGAGATATTCTTGGAGGTATATTGGCTTGCACAGGGGATTTGTGGAAATTTTATGGAGGACGTCAATCAAAGAATCTATAGGTTCCAGAAAGGTTTCGGGAAATAATGAAAGGAGGCACCTCTGTGGGTTGAGAATGTGTTGTCCCATAAGGCCTCGCCAAACATACCACAGTCATCTTGCGAAGACCTGTGCGATCATGAATTGGAGAAAGACGTGTAGATTGGGATTATGAGGTTTACAAGAAATTTCAGAAGGCCACTTGTAGAGCATACATCAATGTAGTAGAAAATTGTAGGGCTTGGACCAATAGACATCTTTGATTTACATCATCCAAGGTTTTCTTGTATTGTTTTGTTAGTAGGTTTTGTAGCTACTTGGAAGGGATTAGATATGCGTGTGTAGGGGTATTCTGCAATTGTTATTAAATACATTAGATATCATTGAATTGTTGATATTTTGGGGTGTTCCATCCATAATAATATACCATGGTTATCTGCTATATTTTCTATGTAATGGATGCATTCAATATGTTTGACAATATTCCTATTTGAGAAAATTGTTTGTAAGAAGTTAAAAAAAACCATTCATTACAATTTTTTGACACATTAACACAAGAAGGAATAACAATTTTGTATAGAAAACATAATATTCCCACCTAGCCTAGTTGGAAACATTACATGAAACCATTTTCAAGAAGTAGTATTGGTCCAAGTAAGTGGTTTTCCTAAAAATATAAGCAACTATAAATAAGCATAAGGAGCTCATTTTTAGTGTCAACACATTGGGGAATTTAAGAGTTTCTTATAACCAGGGTTGTTCAACCAAGATCCCCTTAGAAACAAACAAATTTTCAAGGCTACAGGATTTAAGAGATTCATTCTCTGCATTATGCTTTAGTCTGTGCTTATTTTTCTGTGTATGTGCTCTTTTAAAATCCATACCTCTCATATTGTGGCTTCTTATATCGTATCCCCATTAATAAAAACACGAGAATCAAGTTTCATGACATGTTCAATGTTACAACGTGTTGTTTAACTTATGAAATTGAAGTGATTTCCTTTGAATGTATGACCACTTCTTGTCATTTTTTATTTATTTTTTATGTATTTAATAATGTGAAGATGGTACCTCTGTGGATTTAAATATATGAAAATGTTTACTATTTGATGCATGATTTAATGATCTAGTACATCTATTAGAACTGATGAATTCTTAATTGCTCACCACATTATTCTTTCCATAGAATGTGAGATTCACCTTAAAGTTGCCTCACATGTTTATTTTTTATTTCTTCTAAATACATCCCTTCTCAAGTTAATCTCAAATTGTCTAAAGCACTCGTGGAAAAATGATTCTTAAGGTTGAATCTTTTGATATTTGATCTGGGATTGTTTGATGGACGAGAGTTCTATAAATGAGAGAGAGAAACTTACCCATAATTTTTCATTATTTTTGTTGTTATCAACATGGTTTTAAGACTCGCTTTAGGTATTATCCCTTGATATGCCTCAATGTAGCTCCAGTGATATCCCAGAACATGTCGAGGGACAACATATGAAATGACGTTATTTAGGAGGAGGAAGAGTTGGGGGGAAATCAACCCCCCCACCAACTTTAAACCCTTGGTTCATGGCTATATTTTTCCTTTTGAATATTCCTGCTCATGTGCATGACCTCCCTGAGCATCACGATGCATTCATGAGTTTGTTTTTCCAAACATTAGAGGAATATGTTCGTAAATGGTTCATAGAGCTCCATAAAGCCTCTATTGACAGTTGGTAGGCTCTTGAGTATGCGTTTATGAAGCAGTGGGGGTAAAATAGGGGAAACCTGTATTACCCAACCAAATTTGGCTCCCTCAAGAAGAAAGAAAATGAGTTTTTTGTTGATTTCAACAGAAGGTTTAACAAGATTTACAACAAGATTCCCAAACACATAAATCCTTTGTAGCAAGAAACTAAGGTCACATGTATGTTGGGGATTTTTATATAGACTTTTCCATGGCATTAAGAGAAAGGAGATCTCCTAGTCTCCTGATAATGCAAGATTATGCAATAGATATTGAAGTAACTATGATTGCATCAGGAAAAATGAAGAAAATTTTTGATCAAGCAAACCAGAGGAAAATTAAAGAATAATGTGGTCCTTTAGACCCACCCAAATATTCTCATGAAGACCGAATGGATTAGATGTCTAGACTAATCATAAATTTGAAAAATAAGATTTCTAGATTGGAGATGGAAAATGGTAATGCAAAAAAGATTCCTCAATAAGGAGGGGTGAGGAACCCTAACTAATTTAGGAGGCCTTTCAATACTCAACTCATGATGAGAGAAAGAAGAAATGATGAGAAACATATCCATCATCCTCTGAGAGCCAATAATGAAAACAATCTAATTGAGGAAGAAAGAGATAAAGGATATACTAACAACCTAGAAGAAATACATATTTTTCAAGAGGAAATCAATGTCATGCATCTAACTTGGAATGATTATGAAGATTCCTTAAACACCAAGAAACAGATCCCTAAATGTGAATCCAACGAAGAACTATTTTCCTTTGTTCAATGCAGGATGTTTGTTAATGCGTTGCAGGATGATATGCATAGGAAATATGATCTTAGACCTATATAGAAAGAAACTAACTCTAACAACCAACCCCATATTAAAAATTATATCCCAAGTCTTTCTATGGATGAAGTCAAAGAACTAAAAAATATTATCAAGACGAAAGAAGTTGTAGAATCTTAAAAAAAAACCAGAAAAATAGGTAAAGGAACTTGAGGAATTAGTTCCACTCTTTATCATTAAGAAATAGCTTTCCAAAATCAATATCCTTGTCCCATTGGTAGAGATGGCTAAAAACCTATAATACGACAAGGATATTTGAAAGGTCATATAAGGGAAAATACGAATAGGTCCTCCTAACATTGTGAATTTGCAAGATGAGTCTCCCACTATGGTTTTTGGTCCTCACATAGATGATAAAGAATAATATATTGCACCTTTCTATGTGACCCTAAATATCCATGACAAGATGTTGCATAATTGTATGCTTTATTCAGGTGCATCCCATAATCTCATGCCAAAGGTAGTAATGGAGAAGTTGGGGTTAGAAATAACTAGGCCCTACCATGACTTATATTCTTTTGATGCAAAAAAGGTGAAATGTGATGGGTTGATAAAAGATATGGTGGTCACTTTGACTCAACTTCCTGTCAAGAGTATTATGATGGATGTGGTGGTCGTTGATGTACATGCAAACTATGGGATGTTGTTATGTAGAATTTGGGAAAGAAATTTTGGTGGTAAAATGGAGATGGACATGACTTATGTTATTGTACCAGTTTTTGGAGGAGAGAATAGGAGATTTTACAGAGAAACAAAGTTTTCCTTTATGGTCACTGATAAAAAAAAAAATTAAATCAACCCATATATGTTGTTGATGAAGACCTGGTCTATTGCATCCTCACTGTAAATGAATAATGCAAGGTAGTATTGACTCATGCAAGCCCTGCCCAAGAATCCCATGGAATAAGGAAACTATTTTTTGATGGGATATATTCAGAAGAACAAGCAGTGTTTGGTAACATAAAAAGGATGATCAAACAACTAATTAAGTTTCTACAACTGAAAGAACAAACCAAGGTCATGACAACTAAATATGACAACACATATGAGTTGGCACGACCAAATGGAGAATTGTTTGTGGCTCTCGTTAATGGGAAGTTCCAAAAACATTTTATGTAGTACTTTATACTACAAAATATTCTACCATGTACATAAATAAATATTTTTCTATTCTTGTTATGTATTTTTTAATTTTATTTCATTCAACGTATTTTACATAAGAAAGGATTTAGGGTTTTGACTTTAAGCTGTTGAGCAATTTTGTTTCACCCCATGGATCATTTTTTTAGATGCAGGGGGAATATTTTGTTTAATGCAGACTTCATAACCCAACAGGAGAAGGCACTTGGTCTATAATTCTTAGGATACCACAAGGGTATTCTGGCCCCACTGGAGTTGATGTTATTATTGGATTTGATCAAGTCATTAGTACGCACACCGATTGAGATTATGATGTCGAAATTCAATATCATCAGGTTGAAAAGGATCTTACAGATCTCATGGATCAAAGGGCCAAAGCATATGATCGAGAGAATATAAATTTTTGTAATGAAAAATCAATCCCTAAGGGCCCAGGGTTGAGTTTCAAATACTCGGGCGCTTATCGGGAGCATGAAAGGAGCTTATCATGTCCAAAATAGGCTAAAGCCCTTGCCCAAATAGAATTTTATCGTAAGACCAAGGCTTAAGGGGAAAGTACCAAAAAAGGTGTGGGGCCAATAATCTGATGGCAACAAGAGAGCCTAATCAATAGTGGGGGATGCATGTCACATTCAAAAGATGTTCGAGAGTTAACAAAGCATGGGGGTGCAACAACAATTTTAAGGAGCTACATGACGAATAAAGGACCGTGTCACATGGTAGGAAAAAAAAACGTAAAACCACTCCCCTAGGGTCGCAACAATGGTATTAGGGCCCCGACAATGGTATTAATTAGTTGGAAAGCTAGGAACAATTATAAAACCTGATGCGCTATCAAGATTCTAACAAGAAAAAATCATTTTTAAGAAGCAATATTGGTCTGAGTAAGTGGTTCTCCTACAAATACAAGCAATTGTAAATCATCATAAGGAGCTCATTTTTAGGGTCGACACTTTGAGGAATTTAAGAGTTTCTTATAACCAGGGCTATTTGACCAAGATCCCCTCAGACATAGACAAATTTTCAAGGCTGTAGGATTTAAGATATCCATCCTTTGTGTTATGATTTAGTTCATGCTTATTTTTGTTTGTATGTTCTCTTGTAAAATCCATCCCTCTCATCTCATGACTTCGTGTATCAGATCCCCATTAATAAAAGTGCGAGAAACAAGTTTTAGGACTTGTTTAGTGTTTCTACGTATTGTTTATCTTATGAAATTGTAGTGATTTCCTTTAAATGTATGACCACTTCTTGTTATTTTTTCCTATATTTAATGATGTGCAGAGGGTATCTCCATGGATTTAAATATATGAAAATGTTTACTCTTTGAGGCATGATTTAATGATCTATTATAGTTGTTAGAACTATTGAATTCTTAATTGTTTAGCACGTTATTCTTTCCATAAATTGTGAGATTCACCTTAAATTTGTCTGACATGTTTATTTTTTATTTCTTGTAAATCCATCTCTTCTCAACATAAATTCAAATTGTTTGAAACACTCATAGAAAAATGACTCTTAAGTTTGAATGTTTGATATTTGATCTGACATTGTTTGAAGGCCAAGAGTTTTATAAAAAAAAGATAAAAACTTACCCAATTTTTTACATAATTTCTACTATTATCTACATAACTTTAAGACTTGCTATGAATCTTAGCCCTTGAGATGCCTCAACATAGTTCCATTAACATCTTGAAACATCTCAAAGAACAACATTCAACATGATTGTAACAATTAATCCACTTATGTGGTTACATGATTGTAACAATTAATCCACTTATGTGGTTACATGATTATAACCATTAATCCACTTATGTGGTTACAAGAGAAAAGGAACATAATTGAAAAACATTGTGAAAAAGAAAAACAAAGAGTAAATATTTTTCGAAGTTCGCTAAAGTGCATGTTATAGTTAATCTCCTTATATACATATAAATTTGTTTATTTGAATGATAAGGTTAATGAGAGAGACCCTTCAAAATCGAATAGAGAAAAAAGAGTTTTGAATGGTTAGTCAATGCTATTGATTAAAAGAGAAAAGAGAGTTTTGAATGGTTCGTGAATGTTAGGTGATAAAAAGTTTGAATGGTTAGTCAATGTTGCAATTATGTTTATATAAGATATATATAATATGGAATTTATTTATAACAATAGAATTTTGTTATTAAATGTTTAAATAAATTTGTTTATTTGAATGATAAGGTTAATGAGAGAGACCCTTCAAAATCGAATAGAGAAAAAAGAGTTTTGAATGGTTAGTCAATGCTATTGATTAAAAGAGAAAAGAGAGTTTTGAATGGTTCGTGAATGTTAGGTGATAAAAAGTTTGAATGGTTAGTCAATGTTGCAATTATGTTTATATAAGATATATATAATATGGAATTTATTTATAACAATAGAATTTTGTTATTAAATGTTTAAGGTTTGGTTTTTTATATTTTTATCTTTATTAATTAAGATAAAAAAAAGAGTTTTGAATGGTTAGTGAATGCTAAGTGTTAAAAAATTTGAATGATTAGTCGATATTGCAATTATGAAAAAGAGAATTTTGAATGGTTAGTGAATGTTAAATGATAAAAAGTTTGAATGATTAGTCAATATTGCAATTATGTTATGTTTATATATAGGATTTATGTATAACAATATAATTTTTTTATTAAATGTTTAAGGTTTGGTTTTCTATATTTTTCTATAATTTTTTATTAAATATTTAAGGTTTAGTTTTCTATATTTTTATCTTTATAATTTAAAGGTTAAATTTATTGTTAAATGTTTTATAATAATAAAAATTAAATACAGTTTTTTATTATTTATATAATTTATTTCAAAATTTTTTAAACATCAATAAATCATTTTTAATTATTTTAAATATTATTTTTTTAAAGAGATTAATTTTTTTAATGATTTATTTGTATTTTGTTTTTACAATGCCACAACACACTTGCAAACACACGTTTTATATAACTTTTGAATTATTTGTATACAGTTTGAGTGGGCCTAATGGTTAAGAACATGTGTTTACTCTTAAGAGGTCACAGGTTCAAATCCAGAGGGGGTATGTATACCTTCGTAGACTTTACCAGTCAAATTTGTTTTTCTTCGATGATATATAAACTAAGGCAGATTCACCTTAACCATAAATCGATTAAATACCGTTCTTGTTTTGTTTTGGCATCCTTATTGGCCTTTGTTTAATGCTGCTTATTTGGTGCAGTTAAACTCAGGGTTATGGTTAAAACATTACAATTTGACCTGGGCATATCCTGATTAAGTCACGTCGTTTCACTGGTATACGATAACTCATATCTTGTCAGTATATGATCTTGAATGAGTAGTGTATTACTCGATAAATATGTTCAGAGAACCCTATAAATATTCAAGATGTTTTACGCTCAGTTCATCCAATACAGCTGGCATGCCAATGACCAAATTAGGTTTTCAACCTTCGAGGAATTCTGGGACGAAGTATTTCGAGCCCATCGAAGAGCACGTCGAGGAATTTCTCTTGGAAATTCATGTAATCCACAATGGAGAAGCGCCCAACGCATGCTGTCACTTCACGGCTGGGCAGACATGTCATATTTTCGCAAAAAACAAAACAATCTGTATGAATTCATATTACAAACAATTAAACTTAACCTACAATCTATGCATGATGATGAAGACATCGAATTTAATAACTGCATGTGGATGATGGAGAACATCTTCAGAGAATTATTAATGTACGTCACAGAATTTCCTCATCTTTATCTCAAGATTTTCGTTCTCCTGCCATCGCCTGCGAAGGCGGAGAGGTATCTGTATGATATTAATGCCGGACGGGGCGGCCTTTATTTCTTGGCCATCCACTTCCCTACTGTGTTTCCCGTGGGGGGAACGTGGTCCAATGCTTCTCCAGATGCCTGCAGATTGCTCAAACAACATTTTCGTCATGAGATTGTAAACAACGTGGATGAGATTCGTAGGGTCGCCTTTGCTTCTCCAGATACCATTTCGCATGAAGAGATCGTGGACGCAATAATTTGCCTTACACGAGAGAGAACGAATCGGCTAACCAAAATCTATCTCTTGTTTTTTAGAGACTCGAGTGCGTGGGGAGATTATCTCATTTATCTTAGAGACAAAGGCGCATGGATAGACTAACAACAATCTTTTTCATTATCTACTTCTATTTTAAAACTCGTTTTTTTGAAGTTTTAGGGTTATATTTTCTTTTTAAATCAGATAAAAAATTATTGTAACTCTAGAATTGATTTATTGAATCTGTATAATTGGAGTGTTTAGATGATTTTTCAGAGTGGTGAATCTATTTATACATTCAAAAATATAATTTAAACAACAAAAATATGATTTCACCAAGATCTATTTCACATTCTTGTAATTGTTTAAACAAAATAGTTGATATATACATGTCACAAAGAATTTAAACCATCAACCATTTTATTAATAATATTTAAATTTAGTAAAAAATAATATGCTTATCTAATTCATTTAAAATATTATAAATGTGTTAAATATACATCCATAAACATGTTAATAATAATTATAATTTTTTTATTGTTAGGCATAGAGACTAGAAAGATAATAATAAATAGGAAGTTGAGACACTCTAGATCATTTTTTGGTGGTGCAAAGGTCTTGTGATAAGTTGGATCCTGAGTGAAATTTGGGACACTCCGATCCTTTTTTGGAATTGTAGTCCTATGATAAGTTGGATCCAAGTGATATTGATATTATCTGTCTAGTTGAAACTTGGGAGCATGAGGAGTCTAAAGTCCCTAACATGGAAGGATTTGTTTTGTGGTCATAGTAGAGGGATAGGAGGCATAGCCCTAAGATGTATATAGCAATTTGTTATTTTGCACCTATTAATTCTACTTTTTATAAGAAAAACAATTTAGATAACAATTGTTCCTATAATGACAAGAGTTCATAGGTTCATATTAAAGAATTTAGCTCTGTTAGGGTTTGGTAGTCGCGCAAGCTAGGGTTTGACAGTCGCAGTCTCCACAGAGCACATGATGGTTACCAAAGGGGGCGGGAATGACACTCCATCATATAAGCAGGTAGTGGTGGACAGGGGGAAAGGCCCATGGGGCATTGGTTTCAAAGAACCGTTGACAAGCACCTCAGGATCAAGATCGAAAAAGAACCAGGAGAGCAACCAGGAAAAAAAGGATCGAGTGGGGGAGGATACTAGAGAAACCCAAAAGGTTATGAAGGAACCAGTGAACCCCAGTGGGGAAGATGGGCGCAACCCATGCAAACCCAAACCAACAATGATACCCAAGGTTATACTGGAAGACCCACAAACACAACTCTATCGGGACTAGATGAAGATGCATGCACTAATATGTAAGTTCATGGGGTTGTGACCCATTGAAAGAACGTTGCGCAACTGGATAAAATATAAATGGAAGCCAAGTGGAGAATTGAAACTCCACCGGGGTTCGGAAGGATTCTTCACAGTAGTCTTCATGAACCTAGAGGACAGGGATAAATTCTTTGAGGGGGGGGGGCATATTTCTACGCCTCAGCAGGGTTGTACATGTGGTCGTAGAAGGAAAACTTCTCCCCAGAGAAAAAAACCTTTAAAAATGTCCCAGTCCGGTTGATGTTTTACTCCTTATCGCTAGAATACTGGTTGTCATCCACTTTCGAAGAAATCGCGAACAAACTTGGAAAATATGTTAAGACATCGGAAACAACCCTAAAAGGGAGATATACATCCTATGCAAGAATCTGTATAAAGATGTGTGTGTCGGGGGAACTTCCGGAGAATCGATTACGAGAAGATCCCATTTAGATGAAGAAGATGACATGAACATGGTCACTTAATCAGAGAATGTTTTCTCAATAAAAAAAAAGAAACTAAAAACACTAAAGCACAAAAGGATGAGGACGGGTTTGTAAAATCGAACCATAGAAACAAAGCAAACAAGAAACCAAGCAAAGCCCCAATAGAAAGAAACTCGGAAGCTAGGACCAGACCAGAAGGACAGGAAATGGCTAACCAAATGGAAGAAGGAGGAAAGGAAAAGACAAAAGATAGAATAGCTAGGGAACAAGAAACTCAGGAAAACACTGATATTCCAGGCAATAAGAGAGAACAGGGAGGTAGCACAAGTCCTATGGAAGGAGCAATTGAAGACACAACTACCCCAATGCAGGAGGTAGACAGAGATTCAGAGATGACACCAAGTGAGGTAGGAATGAAGGATATTGTTCTCAGATACATTGTGGAGAGGGAAGGCATAGATCTTCCGAACATCCCAGAGAAATGGAAAAAGCAGGGAATAGACAATGTGCCAGTGGAGCAACTAGATCGTATTCGATACCTTTTCCTTCTAAGGGAGGAAGCAAAATCCAGAGGGATCAAGCATACGCACGCTAATATAGGACACCTAGGAATCAAGGCGGGCAAGGGTAACCTACAACAGTCACCCAAGCAAATGAGGCAGAAGAAAGGTAGGAAATCAAACAACGTCGCCCTATAAGAACTAGGAGACCTGCTGATAAATTCAGGTAAGATTAAAAAAACTTTTTTCCCAACTCCCCCCCTCATGTTTAAATTAATATTATCACATGGAATATAAGAGGCCTAAACAACCCACGAAATAAAAGACTACTCAAAAATAGACTGGGGCAGGAACAACCTGACCTTTGTTTCATTCAAGAGACAAAATGCAGTGTAGACAGAATGGAAACAATCAATAAAAAACATTAGAGAAAGTACCAGATGTTGGTCGTCAAAGGCCAACAGACGATAGGCAGTATACTCACTTTATGGAACCCACAATCACTGAACCTACTAGCAGTCAAAGCTAAGAGACACACACTCTTGGTTAGCATGAAAATTATAGGTAACACCGAGGTGATTCTATGCACCAATGTGTATGGTCCCTAGAGGTTGGACAAAAAAAGGAGAATGCTCATAGAACTAAAAAATCTAAAGGCCATATCCCGCAACCTCCACTGGATCTTGGCAGGGGACTTCAACATAATCATGACACTTACGGAGAAAAAAGGGGGCACTGGGAGACTGATAGAGATGTAGAGGATTTCTTAGCTTTCATTGATGCAATGGAGATGGTAGACATCTGAACCAATAATGGCCAGTTCACATGGAATGAAAACTGAAGTAATCACTACCAAGTAGCCACAAGGCTAGATAGATTCCTGGTGTCAGAATCCATCATTCTACAAGGGATAACCGTATATTGAAGCATCTTACCATGGGGGGGTTCAGACCATTGGCCAGTCCAATTGGAAGAAAACTTCCAAACAACCCCAAAGAATGAACCTTTTAGATTTGAGAAATTTTGGATTGAACATCCCATCTTCAAGGAGCACATCACCCAATGGTGACAGGAGGAATTACTAGATCAAGGGACAAGGATGTTCAAACTCTATAAGAGACTCAGGTATATTAAGCACAAACTCAAAGAGTGAAACAAGGAAATATTTGGGAACATAAAACAAGAGAAACATAATATCGAGGACAAAATGAGGATACTCCAGGAACTCTGCATAGATGAGGGTTACACAGAGGATCGGAAAAGAGAAGAGATCCAAATGACCCAATAATGGGAAGCAATATGCCAACAAGAAGAAACTCTCTGGCGCCAAAAGTCCAGAATTAGGTGGCTAAAGGAAGGGGAGCAGAATACCAATTTTTTTCATAGAACCACCATTGCAAGAAGAACCCACAACAAAATACTGAAAATTAGGGATCAGGATGGGGTTGAAAGAGAATCCCACAAGGAAATTGAAAATAATTTGATCAATCACTTCCAGAGGATAGCTCAGGAACCCAACCAAGACAAAAGGATAACTCAGCACATCCCTAGGTTGGTCACAGAGGAACAAAATATCAATCTAAACAAACCCATAACAAAGGAGGAAATCGACCAAATGATCCAGGATATGCCTAATGGAAAGGCCCTAGGCGTAGATGGCTTCACAGTGGAATATTTCAAAGCCTTCTTGGAAGTGGTGAAACATGATATTTATGGGGTGGTGGAAGACTCCATACGTTTGGCCTCCATCTTGAAAGCGTTAAATACCACAATGATCGCTCTAATCCCAAAAGAAAATGAATCAAGGAACCTGTTGATGGGCGAAAATGACTGCTCGTCAACTTGAAGAGCAAGTCCAGTCCAGGGTTGTCTAATTAACCCAAGCCATTTGGATTGACTCACTCTGACAGGTTTAACGGCTCCATTGACCAATCTAAAATCCTAAAATAAACAAATAAATGAAACAAAGAAACAAAATAACTCACTAATTACTAATATATATATATATATATATATATATATATATATATATATATATATATATATATATATATATATATA
>ML797036.1:25353-41085 GCA_009831015.1 Picea engelmannii
TTATTTAAATAATATTTATATGATAGGTCTGTTTATCTAATTTATATATACAAGATATACAAATTATGAGTTTTAATCTGAACTCATAAAAAATCAAATGTAAAAATGGTTCTTTTGATGAAAGTAGATAAAGAAAGCAAAAAATGCTATTTCTTTTTGGTTTGTTTTTTAATCTATATATATCTGTAAGATCAAATATCAAACTACTATTTAAACAGAAAAATGTAGGCAGTGAAAATTATACTACATATAAGAATTTCTATAATAAATAAGTAAATAAAATGAACAGACTAACCTATTAATCACTTGAAGAGTATGCATCCAACTATTTGTATAAATCGTACATCAGTCCATCCACGAGATAAATCTGTCATGCATCTTTAGACTGTTTGGAGTAAACGCCAAACTGTACATTGACTGGTGTATTTAATTGATAAAACGATAGAACGCAAAATAATAACTTTGATATAATAGACTGCAAGTAATAACGCATAAGATAAATCCGACAGTTACAACTTGCATTTAATCAGTCAATATGTTTAAGGTAAACCTTATAATACGAATTGAATGATCATTCACTATTTTCATATAAATGAAGCATAAGTTCGTGAACTGTGAAAGACTAACTATCTTGATGACATAATAATCTGCGAAGACGAAAGCTATCAACAATCATCAAATGATCAAGATAAACAAATTATAGACAACAACAACATTTATAAACAACTAAGGCAGAAATGTAAACATATGTTATGTCCAAATTCGAGTATAATCTTGTTCACAACTAGCCCCAGGCCAAGATGTTGTAATTACAAAAATAATGGGTTTTTAAAGCCTTCAGAAAGGCAACCGTTTCCTCTTCTGAGATCATATATTGATTACAAAAATAAAAGGGGGATACAACCACCCAGATCATACTAAATCCTCTAAAGCTAATAAAAGTTTATTTATGTTCATACAAAATGTATCAAAGATATGACTAGCAAGTCTCAAAGATGCCTCAGATCAATTGGTAACCTTGAACTCCTGAATATCCTGAAAGGAAAAGGAAAAATAGAAAGATTTAGATACATATTCAACCATTAATTTGCAAATTTCGAATTAACATAACTGGCTACAAAATCTTGTGATTTTGTAGCTATTTATTTTAGTAAATGAAATTCAATTTATTGAAAGAACAAAGCAATCTAGTTTTAACAAATAATCCTATTTTAAGATAAAAGGATCATACCTCCAACTGTAAGATCAAATCGTATCAGACAATCTTGCAATTTACTATGGCTGTTGCAGCCTCAACATTCTTAAATATTACATTGCATGTAGTCTTTATACGTTTCTCTTTTCCTTGAATGACAGACTCGAGCCTATGGTTTTCGCTAGTTAAGGCACCGATCTGATCAATGAGAGCTTTAACCCGTGACTGTAGGATGGGTATGTCGGTGTCGTATATATCAATCCAGGATAGGCAAACTTCACACTTCGATTGTGCCATGGTCCCTTGGGAATAATCACAATTGTGAACCGGGGAATTTCCAACATGGACTGCAGACTTATTGCCCATTTTGATACCAAGAAACCCTTCGATATGTTTCAGACAAGGTGGTAAGTTGTCGACGAAGTTATAAGGCTGGTCGAGGGGTGGTTGAGATGAAAGAGGGTCTTCCTCAGCGAGAAACTTATCAATTTCTAAATCCGAACTCTCATGGATCTCGATCATTTTGATCGAGTTGGCATGAGAGTTCGACTTGTTTCGAAGCTTTCTTGAAATTAACCTCCTGGCTCTCTTGTTTTTAAAATTTAAATCAAGATGGCCTTTAGATATTTCACCTGTAGGTTTCTTTAAATTTTTAATAGTCATTAGGGTCTATAACTTGCTCACGGGCCTACTCAATAACCTTTGGATCGAGAAAGGATTTGCTGTAGGAGGCCGAGACACATGCCTGAGTAGGTGAGAGGGGCATTGTAGGGTAGACAAGGGTCTCCTCAACCAAGAGTTTGTCGACCTCCTCCATATCAGGGTTACCATAATCGTTTTTGGTTATGAATGAATCCCAACTGTCATTTTGCAACTCTAATTGATGTGCAAGTAAGATTTTGATTAAGCCGTGATGGAAGAGGCTCGAGTCTGATCATTGCTTTCTATACCTTTTTCCCATTTTGTAAAGGCTCCTCAATAAATAATATGACATGTTTAAAGGAAACCCCATGAAAATCATAAACAAACGCAAATGATAAAGAAACACAAGACCGAAACGTCCTTCACAGGTGACAAACTATTTCAACACAGAAAGTAGACCATGCCATTGATCTTTTAGTAAGGAGATGGGAATACCTTTGTCACATCCTTTTATCTTCCGAGATGTAAATAGAAGAGTCCAAGGAACCTCTTCTAACTTTGCATTTTTGAACCACCTTTGACCGCTCGCAGGGAGTCCTGTAGCTTGGCTCAAGAAATCCTCTGTAACCTCGAGTTGAGCATGACCCACCTTAGCTCTACACCCATCGAAGGAGAGAGAGAATTCTTGGGCAGTTTGTAGATTGAAACCCTGGAATTTTCTAAGGAAAGTGAGCCAACCATTACTCTCAAGATCCTTTCTGGCATCGTCATATAAAAACAAAGTTTGAGTGCCATTAGGTTCGACTCTAACAACATGAGCCATACTGAATGAAAGGGTAATCAATCAAACACAGCGTGTAGGGAGGGTTTGCAAGAATAGAACAGAGCCATACCCCGAGCCCGAGAAACACCAACAGTGAACGACGTATGAGCAAAAAACTCATAATGATAAGATGGGCGTTAATTGAAATGCATGCAAAGAGGGTTTGCAAAGCCCAAGACCAGTCTTGGAAATGATGGCTGACTGCAAATCATATTGCCACCTTTCATAAAATACAAGCCAAGACCATAGCATTAAAATGAAAATAAGTGTGCAACATAGTGGGTACGATCGTATGGTTTGGGAGGTTGAAATTCGAAAATCAAAACCTAGTAATGAAGAAACATATAACCTAGAATTAAACAAAAAAAAACATGCCAATGCTTCAAATCGAAAAGGTCCTTTGTTGATATAACTAAAAATCCCCAAGCATGCTTGGTGTTCAAGGAGTCGAAACAAAGAGAAAAGTCTTCATGGCAAGGAACAAGGCTTCATTAATAAACTATAGAAACAATTTGCCTTTAATAAAATTTTCAAACATAATGGTAACACAGTTGCAAGTTTTCATGCTTCGTTTTCATGCTTTCAGTCATGACAAAGCATGAAAAAACAATAGGGAAAAGAGACAAATTACAACTGTCATTTCGAAAAAATGCTTATGAAGAACCAAAAAAAGTATGACCCCTAGTTAGGCAACTACATAGATCATTTAGTTGAGATAAAAAGTTAAAAATATGTTGGGCTGCCAACAATGACGACACGCTGGGAGAAGCAGTTATCTCTGTAATATGAACGAGTTCAGGTTAGAGAAATCTGAAAGACTTCAAATCAAAGAATAACTAAAAGGTTACTTGAACATCTTTAATAATCATGACGCAATCCAGTTTAAGATATCTTTCGTTAAAAAGAATGAAATCATGTGATGAATTTCGCAAAAGAAAGCCACGACGTTTAGGTTAATGTCTCCAATACTGTTGACAGGGCCACTGCTGCCAGCAAGCGTCCATAGCCTCGATAGGAATGTCAATTAACCCACTCTAATGTCTGTATCATGTCTAAGAAATTTCAAATCAGAACGAAGGACGCTTATGGCCAAAAACAAGATTCATACCTGAGAATTTTCTTTTACCCGACATTGCTTCGTTGCTGGCGGACCTGTTCAGTACCCCGACGAAGTTGTCTTAGCATCATGCATGCATTTACCCACTACCAGTAGACCTGTTCAATGTCCCGACAGGTTTACAAACACTTCCCACAACTCTCTGAGAAATTATTGACAATCTGATATAGTTTTTTAAAGATATTCAACAGAGCGGGGTGACGTTGAAAATTCCAGTTTTGACATAACTTAATATTTCCCAAGCCTTTAAATTTTTCTTTCTAACCTTCATCAAGATCCGAAAAATAGTTCATTAATAAAACTAATTTTCGAGGGCAAGGAGACATTGTTGAGTTGCTTTCTTAAAAACCAGGGATAGCGTAAAGATCTTTTAAAGATACTTGTGAATACTTTCAAATGCAAATTGAAACCGAGAAATCGACTTTGAAACAAAATATCATCTTTAACTAGCCTACAATTTCAGAGAAAGACAACAATTGATGCTCTGACAGCCTTTGATAGTTGTTTCGAGATGAAGCATTCTGTTCTCTTTTTTTGAGCTAGACTGTAATACAAGCATGTTTGACTCAAAAGGACCAATAAACAAAAATGAAAATAAAAATAAACCAGCAAAGAAAAAATGGAAAGCGAAGAAATCAAAACAAAAAAAATGTACAAAAAGGTGTATCGGAGAGTTATCAGGTAAAATACCTTTTGAGAGCTTGGCCATTCACCGGGAAGGTGTCTGACTGTCCCTCTAAATTCTGTAGGCGGAAAGAACTGGGACCTAGTTTTTCAGCAATTTAAAATGGTCCCAACCACAGGTTTTGGAACTTAGTATGTTCACCTTTCCCCTCATGAGGTTTGTCCCATTTAAGGACAAGATCACCTACCTCAAAATTTTTGTCTGAGGCAGAATTGGAATCGAACCAGTTTTTGACAATGAGTTGATGTTGATCCAATTTTTGTTTTGCTTGAGCCCTTACTTCCTCTAACTTCAGCAAAGCATTAATCCGACTTTCCAAAGGAGGACAGTCTTCTTCTTGAACCTTCTGTGATAACTGCAGAGATGGAAGAAGAACATGTGGTGGAAGAATCGCTTCCCTACCGTAAACGAGAAAAAATGGGGAATTACCAACAACAATTTTAGAAGTTACCCTATCGGCCCAGATTGCATTAAATAGTTCATTATGCCAGTTTTTATGGTTTTCAGAGACTGTTCTCTTGATGATATTGATCAGGTTTTTATTAGTCGATTCCGCCAAACCATTACCTTGGGGGTAATAGCTGGAAGAATACTTTAATTTTATTCCTTTTTCTAGAGCAAAGGCACTCATTTCGAGAGACAAAAAATATGAAGCATTATCGAACACTAGGCATTCAGGAATACCGAAACGAGTGATAATATTTGAATTCAGGAAAGATATTACCTAGCTGGTGCTTACCACTTTTAATGGTGCAGCCTCAGATCATCTGGTGAAATAATCTGTCCCTGTTATGATGTATTTATGTTGCTGCGTAGAGGTGGGGTTGATTGGGCCTATAATGTTAGGGCCCCATTGCTGAAAAGGGGAGTCTACCGAGACAGGTTGCAGTGGGAATGCTGACTTCTGTACTCGTCCAGAGGCCTTTTGACAGATTACACACTTGCGGCATAAGGCATGGGCATCTTTGAAAAGAGTAGGCCAGTAGTATCCCCCCCTTAATACTTTGTGGGCGCTGGTGTCTCCACCGAAATGTCCACCAACTTCCCCTGCATGTAATTCTAATAAGACTTTATCTGCTTCATATTTTTCTAAACAACGCATAAGTATTCCATCAAAATTTTGGAAAAACAATATGCCATTTACTAGCTGAAAAGAAGCAGATTTTAATCTTAACACTCTCCTCTTTTTTGGATCAAGGTGACGGAGAGATGATCCGTGAATTAGATAAAATTTGATGTCATCATACCAAGGACTAGTAGGATTTTGTACACATCAGATTTGATTTTGATTATGCTAATCTTGAATTAACATATCAGTTTTATTCTGCTGTTCTATAGATGAATCAACAACCAATTTACATAAACCTTGGCCTCTAACAATTTGTGTTGGAGTGATTTCAAGGTCATATTCTTGTAAGGACGCGACCTAGTTTGCCCCTTTTTCACCCAGTTCTTTCTGTACTAACAAATTTCTGACAGCAAGGTAAGGGACAATGATTTTCGTCCTAGATTTTAGTAGATAAGATCGAAAGTGTTTTACTGCTTTAAAAAAAACATAAGCTTGCTGATCTACTGCTGGGTAATTAAGTTCTACTCCCTTAAAGGCTGATCTCATAAAGGCAATAGGAACTTTGTTGTTTTCAACATTCTTTTGGGTTAGGACAGGGGCATAAGACCAATCAGAGGCAAACGTGTAGAGAGTGAAATCTCACGAAAAATCAGGGCTCATTAGGGATGGAGCATCTACTATATCCTTTTTTATTGAGTTAAAAGCTTGACTTTCTAGAGGTCCCCAATGGTACTATACATACTTTTTTATTAAGTTTTGTAATGGCCTGACCATTTCTGAAAAGCTGGGGACGAACCTTCTAACAAAATTTATCTGACCTAAGAAAGATTGCATGGAATTTTTGGAAGAGGGAGGGGGGAGTTTTGAAATGACTTGAGTCCTTTCAGGGTCAATGATCATCCCTTCATTTGATACAATGAATCCGAGTAGCTTGCCTTGTTCTACGACAAAGATAGATTTTTTGGGATTTAAAGAGATTTCGTACTTACGACATCACTGTAGAACAAATCTTAGATGAGCTAAATGATCTCCTTTATTCTTTGAGAAGACAGTGACATCATCTAGATAAACTACTACATATTGATTGATTAGACCATAGAAAACGATATCCATCGCTCTCTGAAAAGTGGCACTGACATTTATAAGCCCAAAGGGCATTTTTTTATAAGCATAGGTACCCCATGGAGTATGGAAAGTGGTCTTCAGCTGGTCTGGGGGAGACATAAGGACTTGATTATACCCTAAAAAACCATCCAACATTGATAATCTTTCAGAACCGGATACTTGTTGGAGGATCTGTTCCATGGGAGGAACAGGGTAGTTGTCTTTATCAGATGCATGGGAGGAACAGGGTAGTTGTCTTTATGGTTTAAATTTCGGAAATCGAAACATAGTCAGATTTCACCACTCTTCTTCCTTACAGGGACAATATTAGAGACCCACTGTGTATGTCTTACTGGGAAAATTATTTTAGCATTCAAGAGTTTGTTTAGTTCTTTCTTGACTGTTGGTTCAAGTTTTGGGTGCATCTTTTTTAACTTTTGTTGAAAAGGTTGGGTCTGGGGTTTCATGGGAATAATGTGTTGTATAATGTTAAGATCAAAGGTTTTTAGATCATCATATCTCCAAGCAAAGACATCCTTAAATTCCTTAAACAACTTAATAAATACTGTATTTTCTTGCTCAGAACATCCCATCCCCAAATTGATGCATTGTGGGTTATCTTTAGTTCTTAAATTTACTTTTTCATGTGTCAAGGAAGAACTATTCATTTTACAATTCACCGATTTTCTGAATTTATCGTGCAAATCATAAAACCTTTCTAATCTTACCACGGATTTTGGGATAGAATTTACCAGATCTGATGTTGACTCCAGAGATCTTGGGTTCGATATTACTATAAAATTGCGAAGGTCTTCGTCGTGGGTACCTTCGTCGATAACTGCGCCTTGGAAAGTATCTTCCATGTGCAGAAAACTGATGATTTGTTGATCGTCATCGAAAACTCTCCAAATAGTGATGTTGTCCAGGACGGATGGTCTGAACAACAACTCGACAGAAAACGCATTTGGAGAAAGTCCCTCTGCAAGAAAAAGTTTAGAGGCGACATTAGCTAATAAATCAGCCTCATAATTATTCAATCTCGGAATATAATTAATGTTAAACGTAGAAAATTTGTTCATTAAATTTCATACCTCAGTTTGATAGCTTTTCAGGTGTGGAGATAAGCAGTGAATAGAATTTTTTACCTGTCTAACCACAATTTCTGAATCACCAAAGACTGTTAAATTCTAAATCCTCAAATCTAGTGCTTTTCTGAGACCTTGCAGGAGTGCCTCATATTCGGCCATATTGTTTGTGCATTCAAATTCTAACCGGAAAGCGATCAAAGTTTTGTTGCTTGCTGGATCAATGAGCACACATCCTGCACCAACTCCTTCCTTAGATTTAGATCCATCGAAGTGAAGAGACTAGATCTGATTTTCATCAGGTGTATGTGACCCCATAGAGAGGGTTTTTGACTATGTGCATGTCATAAGTTCGGACTACCGTTCCGGGTCAGTAATGGTAGAAGTTTCAGCCATGAAATTGCTGAAAAAAGTGTTCATCCCCTGCATTTCAGGTGAATTGGTGGAAGCAGTGAATGGTTCATTAGGATCATTTAAATCAGTTACCGTGAACTTAAGATAATGCTCATGATTTACCTTGATTCTGTTAGGCTTTCCATTCTTGGGCAGCCACAAGTGAGACCAATTTGTCGCAAAATAACCATGTAGTTGTTCAGACCAATCCCTACTTAAGAATAAGCCATATACTTCGGGTATATCAACGAAAATAATATTGATAATATAATGGGATTTAGGATTAGATGATAATCTGATAAGTACATTTTTTAATTCACCTATTACTTTAACACTGGTTCGATCAAGCTGAATAATTTTCAGACTGGAAGGTTGAACTTCAGCATTGATTTTTTGGAAGACAGACCAAGGCATTACGTTTGACGATGCATCTGAATCTATCATACAATTATGTACATTCCTATTGAAAATTTCAAAAGTCAATAAAAAGGGTGGAATATTTCTGCGAGTATTAACAACAAAAGTTCGTTTTTTTTTAGTCGCAGCCCCTAGAACTAGTTTATCTACATTTGTTACACATTTTACAGCAAGGTCTCTTTTATCAGAGGAATCGAGCGTCATTTTAACGAATACATTTTGAGGTGTTTTGGGGCTATTTTCTGCAAATTTGTTGTTGTTCGGATTGTTGTTTTTGTTATTTTCTGCAATATTCTACAACGTCTTTTGCAGAAGAAATGGAAATTTCAATAATTCATAAACATAAATATTATCTCTAAGTTTTTTGAGATCCTCAATCAAATCATACTCTGAACTTAGAGTTGCTGAATTCTGTTTAGTTTCAATTGATTTAGACTTTTTTTGAGGTGCATTAGTTCCGATTTCAGAAGAAGATCTATTCGCTATCTTACTTCTGGTATTGTAAGGATGCACTGTTTCGAAATTAGCTTGAAAGATACTATCCAAAAAATGCCTGAAAATGTTGGGAGAGGATTCGTCCTCTTCCACTATTTCTTGTTCAGCCACGTCTTCAGGAATCTCAGGAGGAACTAAGTTATCATGTGCCTCCAGAATTGTCTGGATAACATACTGTAGGCTTTCTAGGTTTAGGCCTTCGAAATTTGAGTTAGGCCGATTTGTGGGAAAAGGCTTTCTGAAAGGGGGTTTGTAAGGCCCTTTGCTTGAAGAAGCTTCTTTAGTTGATCTTCTCAAATATATAACCCGATTTGACAACTTATGAATGACCTTGTGTAAACTTTCAAGATTAGAACTATCTGATAGAGTTTTGGTTTGGGAGGTCTAGGAAGAATTTCGATTTTCTTCTTGGAGGATGAGGTAGTCTCTGCCTCGTTACATATATTGTCCTTTAGGCTGAGAATATCTTTCTCAATTTGACTCACCTCCTCAAAGGCTTCTAATAATGTTGCTTTCTTAGACCTTTTTACCCAGATTTTTATGTTTTTGTGTAGGGATTTCGTGTAGTATGCGACGATAAGATTTCCAGCAGGCATTGAATCCGCGAGGATTCGATTCTTTAATGTTAGAAACATTTGATTGAATTCTTTTATTTTTTCCTTGGGGTTCATCTTTAAACTAGAGAGTTCCATGACTAAGACTTCAGGAGATTTGTCATCTTCGAATTTCTCAAGGAAACAAGATTCGAATCTATCCCAAGATACAATAGTGTGGGGTTGTTGGGAAAAGTACCAGGTAGAGGCATTGCCTTCAAATGTATATGGAAAAAGTCTATATACTACGTCTTTGTGTTCAACACTATGGAGCCTAATGGTTAGCATGAATTTTTTAATATGATCTTCAGCGATCTGCTTGGAATCTAGATCGAATTTAGTGAGCCATTTCTCCGAATGTTTAGGGAAAGGATGCTGGGGTCCAGGTATGGCCACTGCATCTTGATCGAGCCAACGTCTGGCGGGATTATTTAGATTTTCCATAGGTGTGGGTGGTGTCGAAGGCTAAGATGAAGAACTGCCTTCGTCTGATGATTCTTCTTCTGAAGAAGAAGGAGATGAAGGGGGTGGTGATGGTGGAATACCAGATCCTCCTGCTGCAGGAGTGAGGATATGATTTGGATCTGTAGTGTTTAGTGTAAGACCAATACTTTCAAGTTGCTCCCTAATATTAGAGAAGTCTAATGGTTGATTCAATGGCCGACCTGGTTGTCTGATACGGGCCAAAGAACTGTGTGTCCTTAGGAGGGATTGATGAACAAGTTCTTGTACGTCGGCCCCTGGGGGGTTTGATGTTACTGGTTCAATGGTAATCCGTGGATTTTCGTTTGATGTGGTTTCTGTTTGAGAGACAATGCTGTCGTCAGAATGACTTCTTGTTACTATAGGTGAGCGGGTAGGTGGGGGAGGAGTCTTGCGACCTCCACGTGCCATCAATAGTGTTCAGGCCCTCCTTCTAGCGCCATTTGTTGATGGGCGAAAATGATTACTCGTCAACTGGAAGAGCGAGTCCGGTCCAGGGTTGTCTAATTAACCCAAGCAGTTTGGATTGAATCACTCATTTAACGACTCCATTGGCCAATCTAAAATCCTAAAAGAAACAAATAAATGAAACAAAGAAACAAAATAACTCACTAATTACAAATTACTAATATATATATATACAACTTATTTAAATAGTATTTATATGATAGGTCTGTTTATCTAATTTATATATACACGATATACAAATTATGAGTTTTAATCTGAACTCATAAAAAATCAAATGTAAAAATGGTTCTTTTGATGAAAATAGATTAAAAAACAAACCAAAAAGAAATAGTACTTTTTGCTTTCTTTAGTAGGAATTTTTCAAAGCCTGCTGGGAAGTGGTGAAACAGGATATTTATGGGGTGGTGGAAGACTCCATATGTTTGGCCTCCATCTTGAAAGCGTTAAATACCATAATGATCGCTCTAATCCCAAAAGAAAATGAATCAAGGAACCCTGATCGCTACAGATCGATAGCTTTATGCAATGTTGTTTACAAGATAATATACAAAGTCATAGCCAATAGAATCAAACCACTCCTACCCACACTGATTTCATAGGAGCAGGTGGGTTTTGTAGAAGGAAGACAGATTATAGATAACATCATCCATGCCCATGAACTTATACACATGCTAAAAATAAAAAGGAGATGGGGGATGATAATCCAACTTGACCTGGAAAAGGCTTACAACAAAATTAGCTGGCACTATATGGCCAAAACGTTGGAAGCCTTTGGGTTTTCACAGCACTGGATCAACTGGATTATCAATCTAGTCTCAACAACATCTATTCGCTCCTAATTAATGGAGCCCCAGCAAAACCCTTATGGCCTTCAATAGGCATCAGGCAAAGAGACCCATTGTCCCCCTTCCTGTTCATTCTGATGATGGAAGGGCTTAGAAGAAGCACAAAAAGTGCAACTGCACTAAGGGAACTAAAAGGAATCAAACCCTTCGAAGATTTTCCAACCTCCACACACCAACAATTCGTTGATGACACCCTTCTACATGGCACACCCACGATCAAGGAAGAAAAAACCTATAAAATCATCTTATAAGACTTTGGGGAAGCCTCAGGGGCGGAGATCAACCACTCCAAATACATGATCTATTTATTCAACACTAATCTATCAATCCAAAGAAACCTAGCCAACATTCTAGGGTTTGAACGCAAAATGCTCCCAACGAAATACTTGGGAATCCCCCTGACGGACAGAGCTTGTAAAATGACAACACGAGAATGAGTGATCAACAAACTGCAGGAGAGGGTAAAAAATTGGACTTATAGAGCTCTCAACCTGGCAGGGAGGCTTATCCTCACCAAAGCAGTCCTACAGGCAATTTTGGTGTATATGATGTTAGTGTTCCCAACTCCCAAAGGAATACTTCAAAACATGGGTGATTTTAAGGATGGAAATTTATTTTAAAATGTAGAAGCCTTGGGGAATCTTATTAATCTTTCATATGCCAACTATGAAATGTTTGCTATATTTTTATAAAAATATTCTAATTTCTAATGATTTTATATAGTTTCTATAAAATTTTGTCATTTTTTAAGGTAAAATAATTTTATCCTATAGAATTTGGGCGAATCATTTTAGAATAGCCAATACTTTTTTGGGGGAAACTATGGAAAATTATCCCATGAGCGAAATTTAGCCCCTAAAATCATCCCTGCTTCAAAAGATAAGAGCCATTCAAAGAGAATTCCTATGGCGAGGTGCTGAAAATAAAAAGAAATGGGCCCTTATAGGCTGGGAGAAGGTTTGTAGACCAAAAGGAAAAGGCAACTTGGAGTTACAAGACCCATAGGTAACCAACGAAGCCTATAGGGCAAAACTTTGGTGGAGATGGGTCAAGGACAAATCAATACCATGGGAAAACCTATGGAAGGCCAAGTATGCCCTGACAATCAATGATCAAGACCGAATTAGACTCATGGGCACAAGGGAGATATCAACCATCTGGAATCTCTCCTGGAGCAACAAGAACTGAATTCATAAACACAGCTTTTGGGAAGTCAGAAATGGCCAAACTGCCAGATTTTGGGAGGACGCGTGGCAACAGGAACCCAGAATGGAAAATTTGGATAGGGAGGAGCTCCAACAGGAAATGATAGTGCAAGGAAAAACAACAATCCATCACTAATGGAAGCCAAGAAATGATATTGATATATGGGGGACCTGGGACAAACTTGATCCACAAAATAGAGACCGTATCGCAACTCTAGCGAAAGAGGCAAAAGATGAATCAGAGAAAAGGAAAATTACAATCTCAAAGGATGAGGTCCAATTAAGCTGGGGCAAGGAAAATGTGGGGGAATTCAACTTAAAAGAAACACGGTTCTACATCGCGGACCAGGTTCTAGAGGAATCGATGCAACAGTGGGGAAAGATATGGAGCAATCCCCAATGGCCAAAAATCAAAATGTTCCAGTGGTTAGTTATCCACAACGGAATTATAACCTGGTAAAACCCCAGGAAAAAGGGTTACATAGGCCCTTCTCGGTGCCACCTATGTCAAGTTAAAGAGGAAACAACAAATAACCTCCTCGATGAGTGCAGTTACACAGAAGAGTTGTGGGATTGGGCGGCAAGCATCTACCGTCAGTCCAATATAATCTAGGGCAACATCAACGCAAGCATCAACAGTTGGAATGAAAGCTACAATGATAATGAAAAGGTGAACCTATATTGGAACCTAACGTCGGGGATGATCATTTGGGAAATATGGAAGGAGAGGAATCAGTGCATCTTTAGGAATGAAAGCCTACCAAAGGGAAAGATAAAGGATGCAGTTATCTCACAAATACGAGAAACAGTGCAGAGCTGCAACTGCGGAAGGAAACAACGCAACTCCTAGATCAATACTCTCGCATCCTGGAGTTCTTTCACCTAAAATATGGGTGCAACAACGTAACGGTAGGGCGGGATCCACAACTCCAACTAGGAGACCACAACTGGACACCCCCTCCATTAGGGTTCCTCAAATTAAATTTTCATGGGGCGGAAAAAGGAAACCCAGGAATGGCAGGGATGGGAGGGGTGATCAAAGAAAGTGATGGTAACTTCATCAGGCTGTATGCTGGGAGTATGGGGAACACAACCAA
This sequence comes from Picea engelmannii, assembly GCA_009831015.1. Taxonomy (NCBI): domain Eukaryota; kingdom Viridiplantae; phylum Streptophyta; class Pinopsida; order Pinales; family Pinaceae; genus Picea; species Picea engelmannii. The sequence goes on from ML797036.1 coordinate 39,070, forward strand.
AAATGTAGCGTAATTTGGATCCTTGGAGCTTGGCCTTGAAATCCTAAGGTGCAAAAGGATGACAAACACCATCATGGAAGGTGACTCCACCTTGGTCACCAATATGACGAAGAGACTCCAAAACGATACTAGAGTGGGCAAGGTTCAGAGACACTGGTGCCTGGCTCTCTCCCTACAAAAAATCCAAGAGCATCTAAAAAATCTGAACACAGTGGAGTTGTGTTCGGTCCACAAGTCAACAAATGGCCTAGCGGATAGACTAGCTAACGAGGGGGTTGGAAAGGATGGTCTGGAACTAGACACCTAGAGTAGCCTCCTGAATGACCAACTCAGAACAAATTGCATCCACTTAGCAACAAAAGACCATGAAGGTAGGTTAAGCAAGGAAGGTCACATTGAGAAGGGTAGTGCAAGGCCTGGCAGTAGCTAAGCAGAACCTAGGAAATAAATGATGGTCAAATACTCGATCACCAATGACCATGCAGGATCAACATAAAAATACGATGGGGGTACGACAACAAGACCCCTGCGACAGAAAGAATTGTTGGGAAAGCACGAGGGAAAGTACAGATGAAAAACTGCATGCAACAAGTGACGTAAGGCATGAGGGAGAGACATGGCTCAAAATCCATCCTCCAGGCCAAAGTACAGGTACGAAGAGCAGCATAGTAGGACCTCAAGCGAGCAGGGGCAGGGATCCGCACAGGAGCAAAAGACGAGTCATCATGATCATGCGAGCAACCACTGGGAAAAAGGACGGGAGGGTTCACCACTACGGAAAAGCGATGATTGGAAGGACAAGATCACAGTTGGAGAAGATCAATAAGAGGAAATATAGCAGGAATAACTGCAAACAGAGGGAGCGTAATTGCAGGGGCTACCACAGACGCAAGGACAGGGAAAAGAAGAATTCTTGTGAAGTGTGTTATAGGCTGAGTAACCAACAAAGGAGTTGTGACAGAACAAACAGGATGGTGAGAATGAAGTGCACACACAGGAATAGGAATCCCCTTGAAAAGGAAGCATCGAATATTCCACGACGGGTGTCAAGAATGGAGGAGGCAAAAAAAGATGCGAAGGGAACCTTCCAAACTCTGGTTGCGTCGAAAGGAAAAGCGGCCATCACCTGCTGGGAAAAGGAAATAAAAGAAAAGTGCAAAGGCAAGGCTTGGGATGCACTGGCATAGGAAGCAGACTGGGTAACTGATCTGAGGGCCACGCAGCTCAGGGAAACCCTCTACCATAAAACAATCGATATGGCGTGGCTAACAAATATGATGATTGGCAAGGTGAGTTCGAAAATGGAAGAAGCCAGATGGGAGGATAACTCAGATCACAAGAAAATGTTGGATGAAATCCAAAGTCACCTCAATAGCTTGGAAACCATTACCAAACTGTTAGTTGAGGTTGAGAAGGATCATAAATCCAAGATGGAGTTGTTGGCTGTTCAATTTCACCTCTATCTGCGCTATGTCCACCACATGGACATCACTCTAGCTAATGGACATGGTGCGCCAGCCCGCATCAGGAAGACTCACATAGTCGCCCAGAAGGAGGAGAACAAGAACCGGGAGGATGACGGGAAGAAACACATCATTGTCCTAGACGATTGAATGGTTAGTTTTCTGGTTAATTCGGCCACTAGCCTCTGGGGCCTAGTGTGCAATCTCTACATCTGTTTTTTTTTTACGTTGCTTTTCCTTTTCAAACTGGTTATGGTGGGACTGGCCTGGCTTCCCCTGGTGGCAGACTAGTCCCACCCCTCAAATATATCAGTAAGTGCAACTTGGGAACCCCTGGTCTAGTTTCCTACTAGGCAGGGCAGGAGGCCCCCCTTTTTTGTACCATAATATTTTTTTGCAGTAATATAGCTTCCTACTCTCACTTACAAAAAAAAAAAAAAAAAACAATTGTCCCTATAATAATTTAGAACAAGATATTTATAGTTTGAAAAATAAAGGTAATATCCTCCTGCTAGGAGACTTTAATGTTAGAACTTCAACAAAACAAGCTACT
>ML797036.1:54193-89001 GCA_009831015.1 Picea engelmannii
CAACTACAAGCTATTGAAGAGATCACTTCAGAAAAGGAATTGGTGAACATAGTACTCAATGGTCTTCCCAAGACATGGGATGCATTTGCCGTAAGCATGAACATAAGGAAGGAGTACTCGACATTTGAAGAACTTTGGACTTGCTGTGCTCAAGAAGAATCAAGGATCAATGCAAAAGAGAAACCCCTAAAGAATTACGATGATCAAGTCTTCGCAACAAGATTCAAGAACTTCATGAACAAAAGGAAGTTTGGTTAAGGGAGGAAGTCAAATCAAGAGAAAGACATTTCAGAAATACAATGCTTCAACTTTCAGAAGTACAGTCACTATAGGAATCAATGTCCCGAGCTAAAGAAAAGGAAGGAGAAACACGAAGCATCGATTTCCGAAGAAAAGGAACCTACAAAGAAGACTAAGTAGGATGGAAGAGACTTCTTCTACTAAAAGGTAACAACACTCTTCTTATTTCTTGTACATATCTTGCTTGCATCCTCTCTATACATATCTTGTATATCCATCCCTTGGAAGATAATGCGTTCCAAGAAGAACTATACCTATGAAAGATGAAAAGAGTTATCATTAGATATTACACATGAAAGATTGAAATATATCATGTGCAATCTATTAAAAGATAAGCCGAAATCAGAATCAATCTTGAAGAGACTTAGAAGTCAGACATCAAGAGGAATTGGAGAAAGACTTATGATGACAACTAATACGGAAGCGTGGACTCTGTTAGATAGAAAGAGCCAATTATATATTGCAAAAGACAATAAGAATGCAGATAGAAGCATGGACTTTATCAGATGGAGGGAGCCGACCATATACACTCTTACATGAAGCAAGGGTTAGGAGGGAGCTAATCCTATGATCCATTGAAGATGATGAAATGTATATATCCATGGTAGAAACCATGAAAGACAGTACATGTTCAGCTCAACCGCAGAAGAAGACCTCTTCAAAGAGAAGCCTTAAAGTATTCCTGGTTGTCCATCCAGATCCATGATCCTATGATGAAAGGTAGAAGTGGAATCTCTAGGGCATGGAATCTATAAGAAACTCCATGGACCCAAAAGTAAAAGAAAAGAATGAAGATTCCAATAAAGAAACATAAACCAGAACAACCAGTCATTGTATCAAAGAATCACAAGATTACCAGCCTGATATGAACTCACTAAAAGCAATCAAGAAGAAGAACTGAAAGTTGTGATGAAGAACAATGTATGGAAGACTTATGAATGAAAGCATTGCGAGATCCAGAACCAGAGGTTCTCTCAAATGGAGGGAGAAGACTATGATGATTGATTGTTCTAGTACACCAGAATTATCTCTATATAAGTCATTATATCATCCACAACATCCATGAGTTGGAGTTCTACATCAGATGAATGCAAAGAATAAAGAGCATATGAAGAGCAATCTCAAGACTTTGAGGCATACCAGAAAGAGACTCCTGTATGCAAACAAGAAGAAGACAACTTGGTGGAGAACCTCTAGTGCATAGCAAAAGCGTGGCGAAGATTTCCTATAACATCAAGATGAGTACTCAGAAGATCAGATCTCATGATGACAGAAGAAGTGCCACATGGATATGTTCTAGTTCTCCAACTATGATATACTCTATTGTTCAGTCTACATGAAGCATTCACAGTATTCCAAACTAAAGTACATTTGAGAATCAATCATTACATTATCCATGATGAAGTCCAGGAAGGAGAGGTAAAGCTCGAGTATATTCCCACAGATGAGAAGACAACAAATATCCTAACAAAACCTCCATCCAGAATCAAGTTTGCATATTTCCGAAAGAAGATGGAGATCGTGGAAATAACTCTCTTAGTTGGAAGGGAAGACTCTCCAAACTAGAAGAAGGTACGCAAACATTTATTTTTGTGATTTAAGTAACTCTCCAGTTAGGAGGGAGCATTTATCTTTGCAATTGAAAAATAGTCTAGATTGGACATATGCTTTCCTGTTCGAAAAGTGGACTGAGATTTCTGACGGACAGTGACTTCCCATTGTAGTTAACATGGGAGGAAGACTAATTGCTGATGTAACATAGACAATGACTTCCCATTGTGGTTAACATGGGGAGTGGTCTAGGACAGTCATTCTTCTTGGTAGTCACTCTGAGTAGTGGTCAAGTAGAATGGTCCACCTCGTCGGACAATCATTCTTTCGAAGTTCACATTTGTGAGCAGTTTCGAAGAATGATCCGTTTTGGAGGTTGATGAAGGACAGACATTCCTCGAGGGTTATACATTCTCTCCAGGTTACACTTTGTTTAGTGTCAGAAGAATGGCCCAGGGTGGGGAATGGTCCAAACAGTTATTCCTCGAGGGCAGACTCATTCTCTCCAGGTTACACTTTGTTTAGTGTCGGAGGAATGGCCCAGGGTGGGGAATAGTCCAGGCTCGACAATCAAGGACAGTCATTCCTTTGGTCAGACTCATTCTCTTCAGGTTACACTTTGTTTAGTGTCGGAGGAATGGCCCTGGGTGAGGAATGGTCCAAACATTTCTTCGGGTTTATACATTCTATCTAGGGTGCACTTTAATTAGTGTAGGAAGAATGGCCCAGGGTGAGAAATGGTCCAGTCTCAGAAATCATAAATAATCTTTCTTCCTTGTTTATGAAGGATAGGGCAGATAGCCCATTGCTGATGAGGGCAGATATTCTTTCATATCTCACAAATGTGAGTGAAACATTGGCCCAGAGGATTCAGTTTATGTTTAACAATATTTTTCTGTGTAGGATGGCATCAGATGATGGTGAATATGTTTCACTATTTTGAGTCAAATATTCTTTCAGAGCTCACAGATGTGAGTGAAATATTGGCCCAGATGATTCAACTTTTATCATAACATTGTTTCTATGCAGGGTGCTATCAGATGTTTGTTATGAAGACTGTATGACAGTAGACGAGGACTACTGTGGTGAATACGTTTCACTGTTCGCAACCATACGTTGTTGATCAATTACTTGTGTGTTACTTGATGTGGTAGTGAACCATTGAATTGTAGTTATATACTACTATGAATAGACACAGGTGTGTTCTATCCTTGTTCTAATTGCCTTGAAGACTATCGACAGTTTATTGGAGATAATGATCATTCAGATGAATGATGAACAAAGATTTTTCCAGACGGAAAACAGTTCAGAGCTTTTACTCCTCTTGTATCACTCTATGGTGAGAGTGACTTATCCAACATCATATCTAATTACTCAGATGAAGTATGGCTTTGAGAGATGATGCAGCTGATGGTGATGGTGATGCTCATGATCTAGTCATGAAATAGTCTAGATGACTATATTGATGCTACCGGGTAAATGGTATGTTTTGTGCTCAAGTCCATTACCTGTAAATACCTCTCTAACTAGGAGGGAGTGTTAATATTATGGTAGCTATGGGAGGTATTTACCTTCACGTGTGAACCTGATGAAAATAGAAGACTCCCAGAGGCAAGAGAAACCCTAATGAGTTGGCTAATAACCCTAGAAGCCTTGTCGGCTCAAGAAGATAATTTATATTAGGTTATTAGCCTCCAAGAGAAGAAGTCAGCCAAAAATAATAATAATACACTGAACAAACACATACCCAGAAGAAGAAGTTGGCCCTAGAAAAACTGGTAGGACTACTATAAATACAGGGCGCCAGTTCTCATTTGCAGCATCTCATAATTGCAGTTTTCCCAGTTGGTGCACACTATAGTTGCAGTCTTGTGCGTAGGTTTGGAGGAAGAGTTGGTGCAGCTGCAACAACATCAAGTTCTTAGTATTGGCTTGAATATCTTTTGGCTAGGGTTTGGAACATCTGATCAGTCTTTTTTGATGTGATATCCTTGGGGAAAGGTGCGCTACCCCTTTGTTTGGCTATCTAGCCTAGGGTTTGCTTCCGGAGGAATTCTCAGTCACGGTTAAGGTGCTCAGAGGGAGGCTTCGGCCTATGGTTGGGTGACAAAGGTATCATCAATGGTAAAACGAGCACACCATCTTCTATATTCTAACACACATAATTTTGACAATGATTATTCAACGTATTTGTTTACATTAATTTTTCGAATGTAAATTTTTCATTTTTCTCTTTTTTTGCATAACATCTTTTATTTATTTATTTGTGTATATATACATACCGTGGTAGTAATTTCGTGTAATTTCAAAAAATTAAGTAAGTACCAAGTTAAAGATATGAATGTGTATATCGAGCCTCTTATCGACGAGCTACTAAAGTTACGGGAGGGCATCACTATGTATGACATATGTAAACCAATTGGGAAGAAGATATTTCAATGTCATGGAACACTTTTATGGACAATTCATGATGCCCCGGGACTAACACATTTTTGTGGTATGTAAAGTTTCATATTGCATGCTCGAATAGTATATAATTAATTGAATTTATCATGCATGTTGTTTAAATAATCATTTCATATATTAATAATTCACATTAATCTATCTGTTGGAGGTCTTCAAACAAAGGGTAAATTTGCATGTCCAGTTTGTGGTCCTAAGATGAAATATTGTCGGTCAAAAAGTTTAGGAAAGGAGGTGTTTGATGAGTATAGACACTTCCTCTCTAAGAACCATAAGTATCGTACTACTGAAAAATATATTTTCAATGGGAAACAAAAGACTGGACTAAAACCACAAAGAATGACACCTCGTCTGTGGAAGTTGGAATATGACATAGTTAATCCTCGAGGTACGCATTTTGTTTATGTATTGTAAATGGAATCATGTTTTGAAATTTTATTTTAATTATTCAATTTATTTTACCGCATTTGATAAATAGTGTTCTAATTTTTTTATTCTTCATTAATGTTGTCGTCGTGAAGGTAGTAATAATGGGCTTCTACAATGATTGAAATGTTATCCCACTCAATTCATGAGGTTGCATTACTATGAGGAGATAAAAATAGTTCATTTATTTTATATAATGCACATCGGTAAGAATGTGACAGAAACATTATGGCGAATCATAGATGGCAGGAGAGATAAAGAAAAAAATGTCAAAATTTGTAATGACATTCAGGAAGCCAATCATGCAATGCAAAGTGTGATATGATCAAATAACGATGGAGACCAAAATAACCTTCTATGGTTATTAACAGAGCAACAAAGCAATGGTGTAAAATAGGTCATTAAAAAAATTAAATTTCCCGCAGGTTTTTGTTCAAACATAAAGAACATCTTAACGAAAAAAGGTGAATTTGGTGGGGTAAAACCACATGATTGCATACCTTCATTAAGTTAATTAATAATTTTAGTATTCATATTTATATATTGGTCGTATACATTTTTTGAGATTTTTATTTTGTTCTTCTAGTTTTGAAACAAGTAACGATTTGTTTTTATTGTTACAGTATGGTCTACCTCTATCTCTCCCAAACGACTTTGAAAACAACATCAAACAAGTTATATATGATCTTGGAAAATACGTGAGGTAAGTAGCTGCAATATATATGCAAAAAAAAAAAAAAAACATTTTTTTGTTGTACTTAATGACATGTGTTTTACTGGTAATGTAATATGTATTATGTTTTGTTGAAACATGTTATTTTCTTGCGTTATTATCTGTAGATGGTTGTCATTGAAAGAAATAGAAATACATGAAGATGATACAAAGTATTGGAAGAGAGAAATTCCTCGGCTAATGTGTGAAATGCAGAAGTATCTACCTCCATCATTTTTCAATGCACAAGAACACTACCTCATAACACCAAGTTGAGGAGATTGAAATGTGTGGACATGTACACACAAGGTCAATGTGGATGGTGGAGAGGCACTTGAAATCATTAAAGGCTTTGCTTAGATAAAGAGCACGTCCTGAGCGTTCTATGGTGGAGGGATATATGGTATATGAATCCATGGTGTATATTAGTCAGTATCTTCTTAAATTAGCAACATAAGCTATTCATGCAGTGGATTGCATTTGGGATGTGAACTCCATCAAATTTTTTTGAAAGGGAGCAGTTGTTGGCGAAAGGTACAATGAAGAAAGTGAGAGGTAATTAAATTGTGGATACTTTTAATAAATATAAATTTTTCATTTTTTGTGTATATGATCATACTCATTTAATATTTATTCTTTCATAATTTATTAATATTTACCATGGTTATAACTAATATTTAATATTGGTGAATTGTGATTTTTTGATCGGTCAGTTTCTCAAGACTGGGATGCACTACATTTATACATTGCAGACAATCTTGATTGGATGAAGGTATGGATTGATAGATGTAAACAACATCATGGAGGTAGGTTGTCATGGAAATAACTGTCTGAATTGGTTAGAGAATCTCGTCGTAATGGATATTTTGATGTTACACAGAGGGAAATAGATTTAGCATATTGTTTGAAAGATGGAAATGAAAGAAAATTCACCCATTTTATTCAGTTATTTTATATTATATTAATGTGACTGTAGGTGCTTTTTTTCATATTATACTTTCCAAGTTATATAAATTTGTTTATTATTAATTGACAATGCATCTTTTACATGTCTGGCATATTGCAATTGAAACACCACAAGGCTATGTGGTGCAATGGTCATAAATTTCACATCAAACAGTTGGATGAAACCAGAAAAACTTATGATAGTGGGATAACTGCAGTATTCCAGGTCACTAATGTTTCCTCTAAGAGTGACAGACGTCCTCGAGAATATGAAAATAGATACTATGGGTTTTTGAATGATATAATTGAGTGTGACTTTAATTCCTTCAAATTAGTTTTGTTCGATGTCAAATGGTATAGGTTATGAATGCATGAACATGATGAGGAAAGAACTTTTATTCAACATGCCAATCGATTTCCGATGATTAAAACAACGGTATTTGAAAAATCAAATGACTGTTATGTTTTTCCAAGTCAATGTGAACAAGTCTTTTACTCAAAGGTTCAAGGTAAGAGGGATTGGTCATTTTTTTTGTTAGATATGATCCAAGAGGAAGGCTAGTAAAGTATAATGTAGATGAAGAAGATGATATTGAAGAAGAAGATGATGTAGATCTATAGGAGGAAGAATATGGGTCAACAGATGAAGAAGACGAAGAAGATGAACCAAGCGTAGGGGACAATGCACCAGTTTTTGATGATGATATCGATGAAGAAATGCTTGAAAATGACATTGATGATGATGATGATATCATCAATCCTTTCAAAATTGTTTATGAAACAGATGCTGATACGAATGTCAAGTTGGATGATAAATAAGAAGATACAAAAGAAGGATGATACAAATGTTGTGTTGGTCGATGAGGTACGTAACTAGATATTTTAATTTGTAGGAATTATTCTCTTGAAATAATTTTTTAAGTGGGTTAATTACATGTTTTTAAGCTTTATTTAATTTTTGTTTTGGTAGTTTCTTTGCATGATTACTATGTTGCTTTTGTTTATGTTCTATTTTATAGATTTAGTATTGGGGAATTGAGACCGATGTGGGAGGGAGGGGCCATATGAGCTTCCACTTTCACGTGGTTGGCCTGGTTTAGTAGAGTATAAATTATTATCGAAACCAAGAGAAGTTCAATCATTCATATTTATACTCAAATATATCGACGCATCTCATCCTCATTTTTTTTTTATTTTCTCGGTCGAATTTTAAAGGAAACAACTATTAAAAGACATTGTACTAGGGCTAGAGTACATGATGGGCAACAATGACCTGTGAATGGGGCCAACGTTGAATTTTTTCAAAATGTTTATGTATGCACTGATATTTGACATGGATAGAATTTCCACATGCCTTGACGATATGGGAGGGTTTCCAGACTCAAATATCACACACACACACACACTCTTTATATCATTATTTGTGTCGTTCAAAACCAACATCATGCCAATTAGGCCCATGATTTTGGTCATGGTGAGAAGAAGGAGATAGATGATATTTTGTATTTAAATAATGATTTTGTACTAATATTCTCTATGGAGCAAAAGAAACTTAGATGAGAGAAAAAAACAAAGATATAAAATAACTTGAAGCTTGTGTGATTAATCAAGTATTTCTGTATCAACATTATTGCATGCCCTTGCAGTACTAGTAGACGAGGGAGTGTGCATCTCGGTTGTATTTTAAAGGAAACAAATAAAATAAATTTTACTAGGTCTAGATCAATACATGATGGGAAACAGTAACCTGTGAATGGGGCCAACGTTGAAATTCTTTCAAAATGTTTTTGATGCAATGAAATTTGGCATGGATAGATTGTTCGCATTTCCTTGATGATATGGAAGGGTTTCCAGACTCAAATATTACTCACACACCCACTCTATATATAGACACATCTCATCCTAATTTAATTTTAATGTTCTTGGTCGAATTTTAAAGGAAACAACTATTAAAAGACATTGTACTATGGCTAGAGTACATGATGGGCAATAGTGACCTGTGAATGGGGCCAAGGTTGATTTTTTTTCAAAATGTTTCTGTATGCACCAATATTTGACATGGATAGAATGTTCACATGCATTGAATATATGGGAGGGTTTCTAGACTCAAAGATCACTCACACACCCACTCTTTATATTCATCATCTTTGTCGTTCAAAACCAACATCATGCCAATGATTAGGCCCATGATTTTTGGCGTGGTGAGAAAAAGGTGATAGATAAGAATTCATATTTAAATAATGATTTTGTACTAATATTCTTTATGGAGAAAAAGAGTACTTAGATGAGAGAAAAAAAACAAAGACATAAAATAACTTGAAGCTTGTGTGATTAATTAAGTACTTCTTTATCCACGTTATTGCATGCCCTTGCAGTACTAGTAGACGAGGGGACGTGCATCTTGGTCGTATTTTAAAGGAAACAACTAAAAGACATTGTACTAGGGCTAGATCAGTACATGGTGGGAAATAGTAACCTGTGAATGGGGCCAACATTGAAATTCTTTCAAAATGTTTTTGCATGAATTGAAATTTGACATGGATAGATTGTTCGCATGCCTTGATGATATGGGAGGGTTTCCAAAATCAAATATCACTCACACACCCACTCAATATATCCACCCATATCTTCCTCATTTCGATTTAATTTTCTTAGTATAATTTTAAAGGAAACAACTATTAAAAGATGTTGTACTAGGGCTAGAGTACATGATGGGCAATAGTGACCTGTGAATGGGGTCAACGTTGAAATTTTTTCAAAATTTTTATGTATGCACTGATATTTGACATGGATAGAATGTTCACATGCCTTGACGATATGGGAGGGTTTCCAGACTCAAATATCATACATGCACCCACTCTTTATATTCATTGCTTGTGTCATTCAAAACCAACATCATGCCAATTAGGCCCATGATTTTGGTCATGGCGAGAAGAAGGAGATAGATGAGATTTTGTATTTAAATAATGATTTCGTACTAGTATTCTCTATGGATCAAAAGAAACTTAGATGAGAGAAAAAAACAAAGAAATAAAATAACTTGAAGCTTGTGTGATTAATCAAGTACTTTTGTATCAACGTTATTGCATGCCCTTGTAGTACTAGTAGACGAGGGAGTGTGCATATCGGTCATATTTTAAAGGAAACAACTAAAATAAATTGTACTAGGTCTATATCAATACATGATGGGAAGCAGTAACCTGTGAATGGGGCCAACGTTGAAATTATTTCAAAATGTTTTCGTATGCACTGAATTTTGACATGGATATACTGTATGTATTGCCTTGATGATATGGAAGGGTTTCTAGACTCAAATATTACTCACACACCCACTATATATATCGGCGCATCTCATCCTTGTTTCGTTTTAATTTTATCGGATGAATTTTAAAGGAAACAACTATTAAAAGACATTGTACTAGGGCTAGAGTACATGATCAACAACAGTGACCTATGAATGGGGCCAACGTTGAATTTTTTTCAATTTTTTTTTGTATGCACCGATATTTGACATGGATATATTGCTCACATGCCTTGACGATATTGGAGGTTTTCCAGACTCAAATATCACTCACACACCCACTCTTGATATTCAACATTTGTGTCGTTCAAAACCAACATCATGCCAATTATTAGGCCCATGATTTTTGGCGTGGTGAGAAGAAGGAGATATATGAGATTTTTTATTTAAATAATGATTTCGTACTAATATTCTTTATGGAGCAAAAGAGTACTTATATGAGAGAAAAAAAAAAGACATAATATAACTTGAAGGTTGTGTGATTAATCGAGTACTTCTTTATCCATGTTATTGCATGCCCTTGAAGTACTAGTAGATGAGGGGACATGCATCTCGGTCGTATTTTAAAGGAAATAGCTAAAAGACATTGTAATAGGGCTAGATCATTACATGATGGGAAACATTAACCTATGAATGGGGCCAACGTTGAAATTCTTTCAAAATATTTTTGTATGCATTGAAATTTGACATGGATAGACTGTTCCCATTGCCTTGATGATATGGAAGGGTTTCCAGACTCAAAGATAACTCACACACACACTATATATATCCACCCATATCATCCTTGTTTCGATTTAATTTTCTCAATCAAATTTTAAAGGAAACAACCATTAAAAGAAATTGTACTAGGGCTAGAGTACATGATGGGCAACAATGACCTGTGAATGGGGTCAACATTGAAATTTTTTCAAAATGTTTATGTATGCACCGAGATTTGACATGGATAGATTGTTCACATCATCACCCTCCTCATGCTTACCCTTCAACTTCACAATCTAATAAAAAACAGGGTCGACTTGTGAAATAAGGGAAGACATGTTTGCTTCCATCTTATTAACTAACTAGGAGAGAGATTCAACCATTTTCTTTACTTCATCCATGGCTGACATGATGCAAGTGTTTTTCATGGGACCTTAGGTCCACTAAAGAGGTTATCCAAGAGTTATCCCAACATGATCAATATCCCATGAGAGGAATATGTTGAGAGTGGTCACAAGAAATGGTATGAGTGGGTCCACACAAAAAAAAAAATATGATTGGTGAGTGGCACCATGGCATAAAAGAAATAAGCAAAACAAAAATTGGAAAATATAGTAGTAAGAAAGCCTTTAATTATATGGAAAACATGATTCAATGTTCACTTGCATATTCAAAGGGGAAACCTCCAACATGATCAAAGCTCCAAATGTAAAAATATTCACTTGAAAATGGATTGCATAACTTCTACTACTATATGTAGTTTCTAATGGAACAAAAACCTAACCACTTAGTGGATCTCCATTAATGAGACTTCAACCACTAACTAGTAGACTTTCTTTAATGAGATCACTTACATTTATTGATTCCACACTCTACTACTTTGTGGGGACTTTATTTAATGAATATGGCCCTCAATAAATTAAATGAAAATATATCCCACTACGTAGGGGAGTTAAGGTAGGACCCCAACCTCTTTAAACCTAACCTGGGCTTCCATCCCTGCCTTTTGTTTTGAAATCCCTACAAGGGTGTTTTGTTTTTGAGTGTTGTTCTTGATTTTCATTTCAAGCATCAACATGTCCATGATTTCCACTAGCACATTCACACATGCAAATATTTTTCTACTAACATCATGATTATGATACAATAATTAAACTAGAAAGTAGAGAATATGGACAGGAAAAAGAAACCACCGACTAGCAAGAGATATATAATCTCTTTCTCACCAAAATATGTCCACTTAGTTGCAATGACAAATATTTGATATCCTACAACATTAAAGAAATCCCCACATCAGTGGGGAGTTTAATCATTTTCAACAAGTTTGAGTCATTCATGCATTCTCCTACCTCATCCACTATATTCCCCTTAGCTACTCAATAATACAAATTTATAAATGACCAAAACTAATGCAACAATGAGGGAATAGAAAACCTTGGACGAGAGATAGATGATTGTAGATAAGCATAGAGGAAAGGAAAATTAGAAAACCTTTAACCCCATACCCATGAAATAGTTTCTTATTAATTATTTAAGAGTCAAGGCAATACTCCACTAGGTTTCCCATAAAGAAATCAGTGGATTGGTCTATTTATGCCTACACGAGGGCACTGAAAAGGAAGGATATGCTTGAGGGATTGTTGAGTAGAGAAATGAAACATTTTCCCTTATGTTGTGTATAGCATGGAAGAGATATTTATGGTTGATTTATCATTGGATGAGGTGCATGTGCTACTTTATAGTGCAAAAATTCATCGAGTCGTGAGAGCAATGGGTTGGGTTGAATGATATGTAAGAAGTAGATAGTTTCTTCACCTTGGTGGTATCATAGCCCAACTTGGGGGTGGCATCTACACTAGACGACTATGGTCGGGTAATGAATTGTTTTTATGCACTGAGTTTCTTGGACCATCTCTTGTTAAAAAAACACTCTCTTTTAATAATTCTGCAATTTTATTATATTCTCCATCATGACACTGATGATGTATTCATGCAAGCTATGTGTATGTGAATGTGCTTAATGTTGAACATGGGCATGGTTGCCCTGAAATCATTAAGAATTTTTTGAATTTTTTCCACTGCATTTTAATAATGCATCTATGTATGCTTTTGAATTATTCTAGGCCTTACTAGTACCCAAATATAATATTATGGAAAATGGGTCTGTTAGCAACATGGAATGGTAATGCAATGAAGTGGGTTTTCCTTCTATCACAGAGAAGTTCATTGATGGGGCACAAAATTAAGTGTATGGGTTAAGAGCATCAATTATCTACACTGGTCAATTGTGTGAGTTAAGTGTATCAATTAGCTACATTGGTTAATTGTGTGGGTTAAGTGCATTAGGATATTTGGGTGGCTTACAATAGTGGTTTTGGGTTAGGGCCTTAGTGTCCATATTTGGAATTAGGAGTTATCACATTAGGGGTGAAATTTATTGGGTTGATGTGATAGCTACATCCATTCTTAATCTAAAACTAACATTAATAGAGGTTAGTTGTGTGTTCTAGTTGCATGGGTTGGGTGTGTGGGTAGGTGCATAAATTAGGTGTATGGCTTATAATTTTAACTTGTGTCTATATTAGTATGGTGATGCCTTTAGTGCATGGGTTAGCTACACATGTCAAATATGTAGTGGAATCCATCACAATGTTGATGTGAAGAAAAATCCCCAATTAAATATATGATAAAATCCAAGCTTTCCAACAAGCTATGCCAAGGGGAGAGGACCAACACAATGCTAATACAACCCCATGCATACAAATTCCAAGAGAGAATGGTATAGAATAGTTAGAAGGACTAGGGTGGCTAACCAAGTGAATTGTGTTGTGTTTCATCCATAAAATGACCAAGTGCCCCATGGTAATTGCTCTTTAGGAGGCCCAAATGAGTGGGAATGAGTTTCCACCCATAGGTTCGACGACCAAATCCAAGTTCGCCAAAGCCAACAACACAATAGCAATTAGTTCAAGAGAGAACCCATCGATGGTGGCACAATGTTGGAAGGGATAAGACAAAGGATCAACATAGAGGAGGAATGCTTGTCTCATGAATGACACAAGTTCCCAAGGAATGTGATTGCATTTCAAGTCATTTTGAGAGGGGTGGAGGTAAAATTACCAACTATAACCCATCATGAGATGTAATTTCCCATTGAGACATCATGGGTGTGAATGAAATTGGCATGTAGTTAGGTTTCACGAGTATAAATTAATTTTGAGTGTAGTTTCACTTTCTCACTAATCGCAAAGATTTGCAACAACGAGGACGTGTTATTGTCACACTATACATTAAGGCATTCTTAAAAATGCAACATCGCCCCAACACCATCGATAATTGTCCAACAATTGGCTTTGTCCCTAGTACCCTAGGAATTAGACATTACACCAAAATCATTTTTATTTGTTTGATGGGATATTTGTCTAGGTTTATGAGTGTATCGACATTGCCACTACTCTCAATGTTCCTAATGTGGACTCTACTCCAGTGTCACGATACAAATCTTGTGATTGTGGGGTATTGACACTTGTCCTAGATTATTATTATTATATATATCAATTATATATATTATATTAGATAATATATAATTGATATATATTAATTATATTAAAAACAATAACAAAAAATAACAAAAAAAAAAATTCAAATTGCATAATGAGCCCGTGCCCATTCACACAAAACAAAACTAGAGAGAAACCCCTTGAAACCCTACCAGAATATCCTAGCAAGAGGGAGGAGAGAACCTCGTGTAGTGGTGCAAAACCCCTAAAACTTGACTGCCATTCGAGCCCAGCGAGAGGGAGGAGAGAACCCCCTCGAAATGGATATAAGGAGGCCCTACACCACAACAAATTGTGATAATCTAGCCCATCACACTTGATCAAGTGACACCGAGACTAAGGGTGAGGGAGAGGATGGTGAGTACCTCTGCACACTTGAATGTACATTGCTAATTTGAGATTAGTACTTTTATTTTTACAATTTTGGCTAATTCCATTTTTGTGTTGGAAGGAGATGGAAATCTCTCCTTCTTCTCCCCTACCCATACTTGCCTCAAACCCTAGTAGTCTCCCTCACCGAGACACTAAAGGAAGGATGTGAATTTGATGGTTTGGAAATGAGAGCTATCACTAGTCTGGCGTATATATATAAATAACATGTTTTCCCCTCTCATGAGGTAAGTTTATATCATTACTTGGTTCTCCAACTAATTCCATGCCTCCACTTGGAAATTATAGGCATTGCCATACCAAAATTGGATAACCAAGTAGCAACAAAAACCACCTGGTTCTTATTTCAAATCCATGATTTTATACTCTCTCATGCCATTGGAAAGGTTCTTAAAAACTAATTGTCTTCTTAACTAAATATTACAGGGCCTTAGATATATTTTACAATGATTTATCAACCCAAGTCTTGATGTAACCCATCATGGGTCCCATTGGGACCTCCTATTTCACTCTTAAGAAAATTATTTTGTTATGGAATTTACTTAATTCTATGCATTTCTCTTGAATCAATCAATCAATCTGATAATTCTCAATAACTAAATCACTAAGCCATCATTTTATCTCCTTTTTAGAGAAGTTGGTAAATCATTGATTCAAAGAGTTGGTCAAATAAATAACTTTTGTGCCAAGGACAAAGAATTCGCTCATTAATTCCCATAGATCCATCAACAACTTCAATATTCTTTCAATTTTGGTTGCAATTGTCTCCCTAACCCCCTAAAATAACCCTTGGGATCATTTTGCTGTGGAAATTATCTTTGGATTGTCTTCAAGTTGTTCATATGGTGTCCTAATGGCCAATGGTTACATAAACAATGATTTAGGAATCAATGTAGATTCCAAATCTGTTATCCTCCTTTTCAACTTGGTGTTTTCCTCTGCTTGCTCCAAATTGGATTGCCTAAGAATACACCCTATGGAATCATGTAACTTAAGGGATCCCTTTTACCCTAATTCTTTAACATATAACAAGGTATTTATATTTTCCAAAATCTTCTTATCCATATGGACTCTCATTTCCATCGAGGTTATAGTCTTCTTAATGACGTCCCAGTTCCTCATATGCATTTTTTCTTTCAATGTTGGATATTTTAGGGATTTCTCAAGGTCTAAGATTTCCCTCATTCCTATATAATTTGGCATAAGTGATGGGTACTAAATTATCCTTGATTTTCTCCTCTACCTATTATACTTGTTTTCACACCACCATATATATCAAGATTTCTTGAAGGTTAAAAAGATCAACATCATCTTAGAAGAGAATGCAATATCATATTTCTCTACTTCTATAGGGACTACTCTCTCTATTTTTTAAAACACAACTACATGACACTACACTTAAATGACAAATTCCAACACTTGGTGGTTTTAGGATTCATTTCATATTTGGTTTATCAACTTGAAATTAAAATTTGATATTTTGCAGCTAGTACCTTGACTCAAATACAAATATGAAATTAGGAATCATTAACATATCTACTAGAATTATGGGTTTGTTGTTTCATATTTCTCAAGAAACCAAACTCATCAACTTGTCATTCAAGAAATCCCATCAATCTTTTGAATCCTTAGCTCACAACTCAAACACTAAATTAGAATTATATTATTTCCTTTGTTTCCACTTTCCAAGGAAAAACTAAAACCTCTCTTTGTTTCACTTCTTTCGATTCCTAAAAAAACTCCTCCCAACTTGCATACCCCCTATCTTTTATGCTCTTTGTAGCCATTTATTCCTTCTTTACATTTAGAGTTCCCTTCCACATGGCCATTTGTCCTCATTATTGCTGCCATGAAATTGTCCTTCAGAGACATCACCTTGCAATTCTTCTTGATAGAACTTTATTAAATTGGAAAGTGTCAAAATATTCCTCTTTATTACATTGCATTAATAAGTGCTTCAATATGAGATAATGGAGTTTAATCTTAGAAAAAACTTGGCACCATTCTAGTTTTGGGCTCAATTTTCTATGACAAACGGTGCTATTGTTTTGCCTCTTTCTCTCATCATTACAATTCCCATCTCTTCATTATCACTACCATTTTAATTGGTTCTTACTATATTAATGGAATTCCCTCTATATCGGTCATTTCGGGCTTCATGGGGACATATTGATTGTTGTCACTATCCCTTCCCAACTTAAGGAAATTTGTTAACCTTTATTTTGTAGGAACATAGATTTCTTGGGTACCAAGATCACCATGTTTACACCTCTTATGTCTTGGAAAAGTTAAGAATTTCCAGAGAACATAAAATTTGAAATCCTTATGTGACATTCCTCTTATGAAACAAGGATTTGTATCATTTTTTCTTTATTACATTATTCTTTTTTAGTGTTTGACGCGAACACATTTATTCACAACATGTGGGTTCATAATTAAAAAAAAACCCTTGATGAATGAATTACATGATAAGATATTGGTCAACAAGGTGAAGCCCCCATGATCCTTATGATTATTTAAGATGTTTATGGTGGTCTCTATAATCATAAAATTTTACTATGTTAGAAATGATGACATTTGATTCAATGCTATATAGGTGTACTAAGTGAACTATGACATTTGCATGGTATTTTTAAAATTTGGGTCATTTTGCTTCCATTTATCTATATAATTAGTTCATAATATTTTTCATTAGTAGTGCACACATAGTAATCAATCAAGAAATTATTTATTTGCTTGAAACTTCTTGCTCCTTCCCATACCTAGTTTTCATCAAATTTGAAATTCTTGCATTTCATTTTCCTCTTGCATGGCTTAAAGAGTCGAGTCAAAACACCATCAGTTTCATGACCACTACTTTGAGTAACAACATCCTAAATTCAAGTGCTAATTAAAATTTATCTAGAAACTTTTCTAGGGCTATTCAAACCCATCTTAGATTAGGTGTAGAGCTTTGGAATAGGATTGTGAGAATAACTTCCAAAGATGCTAAACAAACCTAAAGCTTTGAGTTAGGGAGTGAAATCTAGTTGCTATATAACTAACTTTGGGATGCCCTTATAACACAAGGGTCAAGCACGAGGTCACATTGGGGCCAACAAAGTAATCAACCCTGCTTTGTTGGTCTTGATGTCGAATGTTGATTGTCCCCCCTCTGCTTTGGTATAGTAGGTGGTACCATAGAACCCATAATATTTTAGACTTCCTACCCAAGGTTACAACATAGGGAAGGTGGTTTTGTACCTGGGATCGACATTTTCTAGACTCACTCGGACTCCTTGGAGGGTTTCCCACTACTCAGTGAGGTAACTTGCACCAGGGCGTTAGTTCTTTAAGCAAGTTTTCAACGTAACTTTCCCACCCGCCGAAACTCATCCCCTTCATGCATCAATCCTACGATGTTGGATTACATCACCATGAAGTTCATTTCATTTTATCATTTAATCAAAAACATAAATGTTTCAACAACCAAGATCACAAGAAGAAGCACCATGCACAATAACACAAAATGTATCCTGGGAAACCCTTCTCAACAAGGGAAGAAAACCTATCCAAATCCTTTTCTATAATATTCAAGAGAAATACCTTTACCACCAAGAAAGACCTAGAACACAAGAGGGTGCTCAAACCCTAGAACTCTAGCACCCAAGAGAGGTGCGCACCTTTTTCCAAAGAAGGGTACTTACTGAAATTTCCAAAAATCACAAGAAGATATGTCTCTACAATGATAATTTCCCTTTACTTATATTACACTTGTCCTATCAACTGAAGTGTCTATTGGAAGAACAGGGCCAACCTCTCAAAGTCATATTATTATTATTATCCAGATTAATTATCTTTTACATTAATTATTAGACACATTAAGGTAGGGCCGACTTGTACCCTTTACATAAATATTAGGGTTACAGGTAGGTATGACTCTTGAACAATATATAGCAAAGGATCTGATACACCCACTAGTGCTCATCCACTAGGGGCACATCCATAGGGATGCCATAGCTCTGATTCACTACATTACATAGATGAACCATATCTTCACACGCTCACCTGTGCTCGTCCATAGGCATGTCCACTCTACAGATCTTCTTTCTCATTGCCACACATAGGAGAATCATATGGAGTCTTCTCTTCAACTCTACTTCTCAGAGTAGGATAATACATCGTCTTCATTTCTGTTCTCATGACGATGCACGCAACACTTTGAGATTTCACACATTCACCTTGTGATCAACCACAGACATGTCCAAACTCAATAGATCACCTTTCCCATTGGATAATCATCTGGAGTTCTTCTCAACTCTCTGAATGGAGGAGGTCATATCTACGTTCCCATCTCTTTCTCAGGTAGGAACCACGTACCCTTCTTAGGGGATTTCTCTCAGGTTTGTAAGTTGAGAGAAAGACTTCACATAGCTGCAATGATCCACACCTCACAGGTTTGTAAGCTGGAGAATGTCTCATGTAGCTGCAATCATCAACACTCCCTCCTAGCTAGGGATTCATTCTTCATCATGCCAAGTCTCATATGGATGTTCTCTGAATTTTTTTTTTTGGCTAGAGTCATCAGTACTCCCTCTTAATTTAGAAGGATTTTTTTTTTCACAAAGTCAATTTGGTGCAGATGTCGGTAATCTGCTCATGTGTAGTAAGGTACTGCATGTGTACAATTTTCCTCTACATCATATCTCTGATATAAGGATATTTCATCTCGTCGTGTTTTGATCCAATAGGAAACAATGGATTCTCATACGGCTCATAGTTGTCATCATAGGATCCATCTCATGGTCAGGTAAATCTGTTAGGAGTTTGTGAAGCCACATTGCTTCACACACTTACTACTACATACTCTTCATCTATGGTATTCATGGCCACAGAGTTTGGTTTTCTGTTGCATTGGGAAACCATGGAAAACTTCACGATATATCATCAACCGAATGTGTTTTTTCAGTTCACTGTACTTTTTTCTCAATCTGAATCGGCATATCCTGCACACTTAGGTTCACACTTGAGGCATATCTCATTTCATATCTCCTGTATATCTCAATACATGTTTTGTTGTTGTCTAGTGGGTCTTTCTTGGTTGACTCATGAAATGACTAAGCTCATTCACTACATGTCATGAATCAAGTCTGGTGTTGACTAGATACATTAGTTATTCAATTAGTTGTGGATCATCCTCTCTCTTTTTTAATCATCAATCTTCTTCTTTAAATCCATCACGGTGGATTTTGCATTCTGTCATACTGAACTTCTTTAATATTTTCACTGTATATTTTCCTTGACTCAAGAAAATCTCATCGGTCCTCTATCATACTTCTTGTCCCAAGAAGTAGTGCATCGTACTCATATTCTTCATCTCGAATTTAGAAGTCAAGGATTACTTGTATCCAACAACAAGGTTTTCTGAATAAGTCATTAGAATCAAGATCTCGTCACCAACACTGTAACGATATAGGTTTGGATCAACAACACTCTTTTTGAAGCATAAACTCATCAAGAATCTTATCTATCTGATAAAGTTTCCAACTCATTGATGGTAGTACGGATGGAAGTGTATTGGTTTCATTGGATCAAGTGTCTCATCATAGACAACTCCCTCTGTTTGTGAGAGACCTTTGGCTATAGATTTTTTTTTGTATTTCTCAACACTTCCATCAGCTGTATGCTTGATCTTATAGATCCACTTGGAACTTACCACTGACTTCCCTTCTGGTCCCTGAATAATGTTTTATACATAATTCTTTAATATATATTGGTACTCTTCTATTATGACATATTTCCATACATGTTCTCATGTTGCTTCTCTATTACCAAGAATCTCATCATCAATGAAGTGGCTCATGACTGAAGGATAGCTCGAAAATATCTTTTTCTTTCTCGGGATGTGCCTTGAGGGGCTTGTATATTTCTCTGCCTCTTGTAGAGTGAGTCTAGGTATGATTTTTATGGCCTACTACAATATTCCTAGACATATTAACTGGAGCAACTGGATCAACTTAAATAATGTATGTCTCCCTTTGAACTCTTAAAGGGGGAGAAAGTATTTGTTTCACTGTCAATATTTATTAGTGATTCTCTGGATCTTTGAAGGAGTATCTCTTTTTCAAGGACAATGTTTCTTCATGTTCTTGTATATTAAACAATTTAAGTATGTTTTGGACTCTCATACCATGGATAATGGTCCAAGTCTTTGAGAGCTCTTGTACTATCTCTCATTTATTTGAAAAATCCAATCAACTATAAAATTATAGATAAAAATATTTACCTAGTTTGCAGCCATGTCCTTTTAGAGGAAGTACTTCTCCTCTCTCTTCTCTTCACTCACTTGAGGTGGATCTGGATCAATGTCAGCGGTGGAAGCATATTGTCTTTCCTTCTTCCTGGTTGGACAATTTCTTGTAATGTGTCCATACTTGTCACATCTGAAGCACTGAATTTATGAAGCATCTCTTCTTTGATAACTTGGATTGGATGAAGGATTTTAACCTTTAAATGTTTGCTTGAAGTTTATTTTGAATATTCCTCCCTTCTTTGTATGAAGTGCAAGGGCATGATTTTCTTCTGAAGAATCTTTCACTCCTCTGTTTCTAAGTCTAAGTTATTCTTGAGTGCAATATGCCCATAGTCGATCAAAGGTTGGTGGAGCTTCTCTTCCACTGATACTTTGAATGAAACACTCCCATGATTTTGGAAGATTTTGGAGAGTGGTTAAGACAATTTCTCTATCAGACATGATTTTACCAATGGTCTCTAGTTGTTCTTTAATATTTGATAACTTCATAAAGAAGAGTGCAACTGAGTCACCCTTTGTCATCTTGGTACTTTGAAGTTGAATATTTAAGGTAAGATCTCTGAGGGTGTTGTCACTTTCAAACATTCCTTTTAAAACTTCATACATATCATAGGATGTCTTCAGATTAGCAGTACGAGGCAAGAGGTGATCTCTTACTGAGTATATGATTATTTTTGTTTCTTTGACATTCTTCCTTTCTTATCTTCTTCTTTATATCTGTACTTGTGTTTGGTGGGAATTTAGTTGTAACATCCAAGATATCATATTCTTCAAGAGTGACTAGAAGCTTTGATTTCCAAGGGCTGAAGTTGCTTGCTCCATCAATCCCATCTTCTACCAAAGTTATGTTCTTCATTTTATGGTTTCTTCAGATTCTTGCCAACTAGATTTTGAAAACCTAATGATTAGGTTAAGTTATAAACCTTGGGTTATATTGGACTTATTACTGCCAAAAATAAATTTGATAGTATCACATAAATATATGTTGATTCAAGAAGGCGTTTCTTCAGAAATCCAGAATTAATATTCTGTAGGAAATTTTGGCACCCTAGAAACCCTAGGTCCAAAAATCAAAATTACTCGAAATTTCATTTTGAGAGATTCTAGATATGCGCTGGAAGCGATCGTACTCTTATATGTCAAAAGTATCCCCAGCATCCAATTTTTAAGGGGTTGAAACAGGGGTTGAAACACCCAATAGAGGAGGGTCGTACGGATTTTTCTGGAAACCCTAGGAGGGTCGTACGGTTCTGCAGAAGAGGAAGGGTGACTGGTAAAAGATGAGACTTGGTAGATGCTTGTGCAATGGGTTCTTTCAAGACTTATGCTCTGATACCATGTTGATTTTTCATAATCATTAGGTTAAGCATGAAGTTCATTCCATTTTATCATTTAGCCATAAACATAAATGCTACAACAACGAAGATCACAAGAGGAAGCACCATGCATAAGAACACAAAATGTATCATGGGAAACCCTTCTCAACAAGGGAAGAAAACCCAGCCAAATCCTTTGCTATAAGATTGAAGAGAAATATCTTTACCACCAAGAAAGACCTAGCACACAAGAAGGTTCTCAAACCCTAGAACTCTAGCTCCTAAGAGAGTGCACACCTTTTGCCAAAGAAGTGTACTTGCTGAAATTTCCAAAACTCATAAGAAGATGTCTCTATGATGAGAATTTCCCTTTACTTATATTAGAATTGTCCTATCAACTGAAGTGTCTATTGGCACAATAGCGTCGACCTCTCTAAGTCATATTATTATTATTAATGTTATCCAGATTAATTATTTTTTACATTTATTATTAGACACATTAAGGTAGGGCTGACATGTACCCTTTACATAACAATTAGGGTTACAGGTAGGTCTGACTCTTGAAAAATATATAGAAAAGGATCCGATACACCCACTAGTGTTCATCCACTAGGGGCACATCCATAGGGATGTCATAGCTCTAATTCACTGCATTACACATAAGAACCAGATCTTCACACATTCACATGTGCTTTTCCATAGGCATGTACACTCTACAGATCTTCTTTCCCACTGCCACACATAGGAGAATCATCTAGAGTCTTCTCGTCAACTTTGCTTCTCAAAGGAGGCTAATACATCATATTCATTTATGTTCTCATGACAGTGCACTTGACACTTTGGGATTTCACACGTTCACCTTGTGCTTAGCCAGATGCATGTCCTAACTCAATAGATCATCTTTCCCACTGGATAATCATCTGGAGTTCTTCTCAACTCTCTGAATGGAGGAGGTCATCTCTACGTTCCCAGCTCTGTCTCAGGCAGGAACCACGTACCCTTCTTAGGGGCTTTCTCTCAGGTTTGTAAGCTGAGAGAAAGACTTCACATAGCTGCAATGATCCACACCTCACAAGTTTGTAAGGTGGATAATGTCTCACATAGCTTCAATCATCAACACAACTAGCGCTTCTTTGTGAGAAGGTTTGTTTGCATGCTTGACTCCTAGATTAATTAGTGTGTGCTAGATAATACAAGTCTGAAAGAGTAACACTATGGTAATCATTATGAGCTTACTGTGATACCAACAGGATACTAGTAATTAAGTAGAACCATTGTA
This sequence comes from Picea engelmannii, assembly GCA_009831015.1. NCBI lineage: Eukaryota > Viridiplantae > Streptophyta > Pinopsida > Pinales > Pinaceae > Picea > Picea engelmannii. The sequence goes on from ML797036.1 coordinate 77,428, forward strand.
CTAATTAGTGTTACAACTTGATAGAACAATGCTTATGCATATCCAATTTCATAAACTATTCAGAAATATTTATTAAAGAATAGAGCATTTTAATTGTAATTTTAGAGTAATTCAGTCTTTTGATTTATCTTTTCTTTCAAAGAGTTCTAGTATTAATGAGAAAACATTTGTGTGTTCTTAATGACTAACATTTTTTCTAATAGAAACAACTTTTGTGTTTGTTTCACTATAGAAACAACTTTTGTTGTGTATCTATGCACAACATATTTTGTACATGAAATAATTTGTTTGCAAGCTCATCAATGCTCCATCACTAAGTTAAGAGTGGTTAGTTGCTCATGAGTCATCACTAAGTTAGTGTAGTGATGTTAGTTATGTGCATTAATGACTCACCATGAAGGTAGAGGAGAGTTGTTAGTATGAGGCTCGTATTAGAAAGGGACCCCCCTCCTCACTTGTAATTCATTCACCCTACTATCAATATTGTCAAATTTTGTTTCTTAATTTGAGTACCAAGTACATGGATATGTCCTTACTCTTTATTGTAAAGGTACTTTTGGATGCTTTGATATTTCTTATAAACTATTTATTGAATCTATCATTTTTTAATAATTGTCTACACAACTTACATGTAATGTTAGTAATCTCCTTCGTGACATTTAAAGTTTCAACAAAATTTTCAAAAGGAGATAAACTCTTCAAGGGAATATAACTACCACATCTTCCTCCTTTGTACTCTGTACTTTTTCTTTCGCTTTCTAGCTTTCAACATGATCTAGGAGTTTCTTCTACGCTCCCACATTGTATTCACATTGGATGTATATTTTAGTCCTATTGACCTACTTTTGTGGTCATTTGTTGGACATTAATAACATCATCTTATCTTATCTACATCTCTAGCAATTATTAACAACTGACCATGGATGCCTTTTCAATTTCAAAAAGTTGTTTGGGATTGAATCACCCTCTTACATCTTCATTAGAAACACTATTCTTTATTAACATCATAACCTCTCTATTATTTGAGTGAAAGACTTCTTGCCCATTCTCGTCATCATAGTTTATCCTACCCTTTCTTGTGACCAATCTTAACAATCCATTGCATTGGAATCTGGTAATCATGCGTTGGTTCTAGACATTGAAATTGTGACCATTTTAGTTCTTACTAAGGTTCAACAATATATACAAGAAATGGAAGACACTAACTCTTGAATGAAATCGAAAAAATTGCACATTGTCTTCCTTGGGATTTGTGTCTATCGATGTGTCAATGTCACTTTTCATTGGAATTTGTACTTTTTTTGTGCAAGGGCCTATAATGGCTTGCTACATGTCCAAAAAATTACATTCTCTTTTAGAAATAAACTTGTAGCTATCCAAAATTCTTCCCTAATTTGTGTGCCATCATGAAAAGAGATGTGTTGTTGCTCCTGCTTTTCAACATCCTTTCTTGGACTATTTTCCAATGTTTAATCAATATTGTGGCATTTCTACTTGTGTGCTAGGGACAACCTTCAACAAAACAATGATTTTTTCCTCTTTCTATCTCTGCAATAGGTTATTTGATGACCAAGTTGGGGGTTTCCTTTCATGCCAAGTTTGGCCTTGCTTCTGTGCTAATTACAACAGGTGGATGCATGCTTGTAGATTTATATTATTATTAAAATAAATATGTTATGTTCAGTTTCTTATGCTTAGCATGCATGTTCATGATAGAGGGTGCCTCATTATTCAACAATTTCATATTGACTAATTATCTTGGTTGAGTAATGACGGTGCATTCACTAGGAGTTACACTCATATTTCATCTTTGACTCATGGAAGGAACATTACATTAGAGAGGGGTTATATCCTATTATTGGAATACAGTACGACACCCTTTGAAGGATGGATTTACACTCCTAATTTTGGCATATGAGCATGGTGCATTAGAAGAGAAATTACACTACTATTTATGGACCATAGTTGGCAACAAACTTGTTGCAAATTTCTGATAGAATTATGAAACCAATGAAGTTACACCACTAGCAGGTTATTCTTGGCATGAAACCTCCCCATTCCTAGCAGAGATAAATTACCCGCATAAGGAGTTACAAACTATTCTAGGCAGTGGAATGACGGCTCATTATTAGATGAGCTGTAGAAATTTCCAAAATTCAAGCTTTAATGAAACTTCATAAATTTTACCTCTTTCCTAGAGTTTCCCAGATATAGTCCCTTAGAATTCACATACCGAGGGATGATATGAAATATAATAAAACAATAGCAACAATAGATGATATTTCACTTCTTAACAACCCTAATCCACTAGACAATTCAAGAGAAAAAATATCAAGCTTATGCCACAAGTTTCAACGTTCTACGGAAATCTTATCATGCATAAACTAGATCTGAAAGTCACTTTATGAAAACAATAATTATAGCAATAAATCATGTCTTATTGTATTCAATATCAATGTTAAACCCTTAATAATTTCAACCTCGGGGGTGGCCTTTGTGCCTTATATGGTTGGGTGTCCAATATTGGGTGACAATATTGCTATATATTGGGTGACTCCTAGATTAATTATCATGTGTTGTTTGTTCTCCTTAGTTGGCCTTAGGATTGAGTCTGTGTCTAATGGAATCAATTCTGGGGTCTTCCAACTAGCATTGTGTCCTATTACCACCACTTGTTGGCATGTGTCATTTGACTCCAAACATGCCCCTATAATGCCTAGATAGTATACCAATAGTAATAGAGCATAATACAAGTGTGAAAGAGTAACACTATGGTAATCATTATGAGCTTACTGTGATACCAATAGGATACTAGTAATGAACTAGTGTTACAACTTGATTGACTGACTATTTCTATCTTTAATGGTGTTATACGACGTACAAGCAAACAAGTATTTTTCAGATATATCTTCATTGAGTGAGGGAAGTTTAGGTAAAATAGAGGAAAGTGAGACATCTAGTAGGTTTAACAGACGGAGATCAACTAGAGGTGAGAATATTAGAAGAAAATTCCATAGACACACGTAATTTTTTCTTGCGAAAGGAGGATCATGTTCTTATGATCATGAGTTAGTATACGACATCAAGGTGCCCTTGAGGTAAAATAATATAGTGAAACAATGGGTACCTAAAGATCTTCCTGAAATAAACATTGATTTTTGTGTAAACGAAAGGATATACCAGATTGATCCATCATCATTAGGTGGTTTGGGGCTATTTTCCATGGATGGCATAAAGGTCTATTATGACGGATTAAATAAATTGATGGAGTACGTTAGACCCTGTTATATATACAAATATTGGATATGAATAGTCAAATATACAAAAAATATGTGAAGATATGGCTTGGTTGAAAATTATATACAACCAAAAGACAATGAAAAAAATAAAGGAGAAACTATCCATATTGACGGAAGGCCAAAAGACGTGGGGAATATTGCAGGGTTTATAAAAAATACATGACCCGTGACCAAAAATAAGCGACCCAGTTGTGTATTTGAGGGGTGTGAAGGAAACTGTGTATTTGTATGTGTAATAAAATCAATAGTTACAGGGGAAGAATTATTGATTGATTACAATTTGAATCGAATAAATACATATGTTGCTATTATGGGGGAGGTACATATTCTAATTTACCCAACCTGTAAGCAATGACTCTTATATTTTGTGATTTTCATTATGTTCTTTACGGTGTTAATCCATTTGGAGAGCTTCAATTTGTTTACTCAGTGTGAAATATTTTTGTTATCAACAATAACATTCCTCCTTGGATGTCAATAAAGAGGGAGAATTTCTCATACATTTGAATTTATTTCTCATGATAATGATCACAGTTCTAATTTTACTGTAATGTGGAAGGTTGATCATGGTAAATCAAAAGCGGCCTTAGAACAGGTAAATGAGCAACAATTTTCGAATTGCATTTAATGTGCATTTTATTTATGTGGTGATCAGTTATTTTATATGTTTACATAATTGAATTAGCATTTATTTTGTTGAATATGTAGTCAGCGGGCCATGATATTGATAATGATTCTCTCGGCGAAATGGATTTGTATGAATCCTCCGACCCTATGGTTTTAATTAAAAAAAAAATCAATAAAACAAACAAGGAACTAGCTCACTTGTTAGATATTCTACATCAAACTCCTGAGATCGAAGAAAGGATCAAATAAGTTATGACAAGGCCTAAGATATATAAGGTAATAACCATAATTTCAAGTGGTTTTATTTTTATGTCATAATATCAATTATGAAAACTTGATTTTTAACTTTTACATTATCTAAACGAAAAAATGTTTTCTTTCTTACATAGAGATTTTTGGATCCTGTTGACCCCAGCATGCATGGTGTCAGTAGTAGTGGTGTTGCACATATGCCACAGGGTCCCGACGCAAGCCCTTGTAAAGATGGAAGGATGCAACTATTCATATCTCCACTTTCCACACCATTAGGTGGGATCCATGACATGCACACCGAGGAAATGGCCAAAAAGGTAGGCTCTGGAGGTGGTGACGGAGATGAGGCTGATGATTTGACAAACTATATGGTTGATTTTATTAAAGAAATACGTGTGACCAGCACAGGGACCCTTAAGGGCACATTTATGGTCAACAAGGAAGGGCTTCCATTAAATAAAGTTAAAGTCCCAGGTAATTTTTAAAATTTTAATTGTTTCATGTTCTCTATGTAGACAAATATAAACCATCTAAATTATTATTTTTAAATTAATAATCATATAATATTTTTGCATGTAGGGAACAATGATTTTTATAGGTCCTTGGAGAATAAGGAGTTGTTTATTTTTGGGCCCACCATATGGGAGAGGTGGAATTCTTGGAATTCCAACCTCAAAAAAGAATTGGTGGATTATCTTGAAAGCATTTTTTGGGTAGACACATTTAATAAGACCTTGGCCACTGCCGCACTTGGCCAATATTTAAAATATACGTGAGAAACATATAGGAAGCACTTGAAACAAAACGATAGGTACGAGTGCCCTCTAATGATTCCAGAGAGGGTGTGGAAGCCCTTCATCAAGGATGCAAAAGAGAAGAAATTGACAGATGGAGGAAAAACACCATCTGGTCCGAGAAGGTAAATTACAATTTCAATTCAATACCTTCAATTTTTTTAGATGTAAATAAAATTTTGGTATATATTAACATACTTGAAACTTTTGATGATAGGTTGACTGCAACGTCAAAGGAAACAAAATCAAGGCTTTCCAAATGTGGCCAACACGGGCTAGGCTAGGGCAACTACTTGAAGTTGTAGTCACGAATTGTAAGTACCCAAATATCTTATTTGTATTTCCTTCAAACTCTTAGGTAATTGCAGGGAATAAAATTAAAAATACATACTCTTATGCAATGCACGGTGACGAGTTTGGTACTGAAACCACGAAGGAAGACCTCCATATTGGTTACAAGTAGGGCTATAAAGTTGTAGTTGAACATCGAAAAAGCTTGGGGAAGTTATCAAGAACCACTTTGTGGGATAAGGTAAATAAAATTCAATCCACATTAACCTTTATTATTAATATAATACAATCATGTTTGATATCATCGATAAATTTAATGTTTTACAACTATGTTTTAATCATGAGAGAAGAATTGTCAACGAACACACTAGTATTGGAGAGTAGTGTGTTGATAGCAGTTTGCAACCAGAAGATGGTTCTCCCATGCAGTCTCATTCCACTGGGGTGCAGACCCACAATGGTGCTATGACCGAGCTGACACATGACGATAATATGGTTGTATTTTAATCATATACTTAATAATTTCGCAATTATACATTTTGTACTTCTATTTTTTTTTACTTATACATTTATGATTGTCCTTATAAATTTTGTGGTTTCAATGGTAGAGAATTTTGTACTTGAGGGTTGTACAGTTGAAGAGGAGCACGCGAGAGCACCCATTCCAATGGTGTCGACCAGTGCACTAGGTAAATAATGACATTGCAAGTGTTTTTTTTTTAATATTATTGAACTAGTTCAATGATATTTAAAAACTAACCATCTAAATTTTATATTTTTTTCTTTTGTAGGTGATGCCTCATCATAGTGGCCTTCATTATCCCGTGAGTACCCCACGACTAGGTGTGCTCTGCGTGAGAGGACGCAATCACAATCAGTTTTTGAAGAGCACCTAGAGAATGAAAACATAGATATTCATGAAATGCTTAGGAACTATAGATCTAATAAGAAGAGGTTGGCTAAAAGTACTAAATGATGATGTACATGAATATTTTAATAATTGTTTAATATAAATCTATTTTATATGAAATACTTTTCTTACTTGTTGGGTCGCCAAAATGTCATTATTTTACCAACCTTTTACTTCACTTTTCACCATATTCCACTTTGTCGTGGCCTTACATTAAGACCATTTTCATGATTACATATGAGTTTAGACCTATTATTTTCCAAAACAATCATTTTAGTATTTCGAGTGAGTTTATGATTAAATATTGGAAAAATAACATGTTTTCACTTATATATCAAAGTGGAATGAGCTCTATGATGTTTACAAATGCATTTTAATACTCCAACCAAGTCATATGATGGAATAGAATAAAGCCTCTTTTCACATCAATTTCCATTCTCTAGTTTTTAGATGTAAAGTGCTTTAGTGTAGTGTATGATGTTATGGAATAGTTGTTACTTTTCTCTTAGGAGAATTGAGCTCACTCCAAATGGATCAAGGAAACATTTTATTTCATTGTAAATAGTTCTGAATATTGGTATGCATATATGTTTTTTTTTTGTTGTAAATATTTCAATAGATTTATATGTTGGGTATTGGGGAATTGAGAGTGATTTGAGGGGGGGGAGGGGGCACAAGAGCTTCCAAATTCACGTGGTTGGCCCTATTCAGTAGAGAATAATTTATTGGAGTCATTTACTCTTGGATCAAACCTCCCTCGATCCAACAGAGCAACAACAAATTCAATGTTGACTTCGTTGTTGCTACTTCAAATCAAGGGAGGCAGTTTGATCAAATATTAGATGTGTGGCTCCAATAAATTATTCTCGAAACCAAGGGGATATCATTTAGTTATATTATGACACTCTCATAAAAATGCATCTTAGAGTAAATAATGCGCTACAAATATGACTTGTATTGATTTCATAGATATTTATGGAGGTTGAATGATTTTGGCAGGTACTTTAAGATCTTTCTTCATTGATTGAGGGTCATATAGATGAAGAGAAACACGCAAGGGAAACCATTCCAAATGTATTACCGACCATTTCATCAGATCGGGTGTGATTGCTCCTTTCAGCATAGTTTATATAGCAATCAATTCTAGTTATGTTTAATGTTTATCAACTGTTATGTTATTATTTTATTAATGCATGGTTTGCTATGTGATAATTTATTGAGATATATCATCTATTTAGTACTTGTCATGTTCTCTCCTTGCATCTATTAATTGTAGAAACAAGTCCATTTATATTGAGTGAAAGAAACCTTGGCTTCCTGTAGGGTTGATGAAGCGTTAGTTCATGCATCTACTGCTAGGGGTCCTCCTAGAATAAGGCCAAATGAACTGGGATTTTTTTTTATACATATTGTTGTTGTACTATGCCTCCTTTTATCTAGGCATTGTTTCAGATCATGGAGCATGTACTGTTACCATCCATCCTAATATAAAGATCATCTTATGCTATGTTTCTTTTGTATTTATCTTGCCATATCCATTCCCATAGTTCATTTTTACCTTTGATTCATCTCATGGATACAACAACTTATTAGTGATCTGTTTTGAGCCATAAAATAAAGGACTTTCATTTGACGAACTTCTACAAGTTTGCTCAAATTGCTTTCTGGATCACTTTAGGCTTATTTATTGGGCCTAGTTAAGTGCAAACAACTTGTTGTTCGTGTTTTCTTACTATCTTCCCTCAATTTCCAATAATAATAAATAATTGGGTGTTAGGTTTCATGACACCCTTCTTCCATTATATAAGGTGTCACTAGTTTCAAGGCTATAAACTAAGAGCTTGTGGGGAACAGGAGTTGAAGAGGATGAGAGCCCTCCAATGAATGATAGATTGATAAATCTATCATGCACTTATATTTAAAATATTGAATATGCACTCCAATAATGTGTGGGGTTGATACATACATTTTAAGGGAACCTTGTATTCTAATAAACATGGGAAACTATGGAGTGTGCTTTTTTTTATCGATGTCTTGTTGGCATTTGGAACTTGATGGATACTAAATTCTAAAATCTTGTTGTTAGCTTGCTTGGATCTAGGTTTCAAGGGGAAAGTGGGGGATCAAGTGAAATGGGGATAGTGGAAGAGGGATTCCAAATAGATGAAGAGAGCATGGTGTATTTAGAGAAGGTCAACTCAAGGAATGAGATGCAAGAAAAGGGAAGAAGTCTCTAGAAAATTTTGATAGAGTAGTGTTGATGTGTTTTCTTTGTCACCCATTAACCAAATCATTTTGGGATTCCACTTAAACCTAGATTTCTCCTTTTGTGAACCAATTTTTGAAAACAAAATAATGTCTGGTGATCCTTGCATGTTGATCATGAAAACCCAGAAAGTGCTTCAACGATACAATTTTCCTTCTTTACGCAAAGTCGTCTGGGGATTATAAGTCTATGTATGAACATAAAGAGATAAAAATGAATCAGATCATGGGGAAATACACCCTCTCACTGGATATCCATTTGTCTTATCTTCATCGATCATTTCATAAAATTGAAATCGAAGGTATTACACTAAAGATATCTCAATTTTAGTCCAAAACATCAATTTTTGGAGTGGTGTTGAGAGCATTACAAATGTTAAGTTATCAAAATGGTAAGTTCAATTTTCTTTGGAGGTGTTCTCCATATGTTTTCCACATCCTACTCTTCCATGTCCTCTACACTCCACATTCCTCTTTCCCTCCACATCCATTTTCTCCACATTTCATTTCTTCCACATCCCACTCTTCCCCATTCCTTTGCATTCCCTTACTCTCCCCTGCAATCTATATTCCTCCCTTTCACACCTCCACATCCTCCCCACTACAGATTTATGCATCCATGTAGACATCCTCTATTCTCACTCCCCTCAACCTCCTCTCTACATGCCTATCTCCACTCACACCCGCATCACCCCTGTAGCGACCCCCGTCATTACGAAAACAACGACGCATAACAAGTGCAAAAAGTTTTTTTTTTTTTTAAGCGTGGAAATAGCATCGACAATAGTCAATCAACGTGACTCGAGGAAGAACACAATGCACACAATTTAGTCAATAGACAATGTAACAACTCAACGTACTAGCACATCATGCAGTTGGATGTAACACATGAAATCCAATCAATTCAAACACAACAGCTTCGATGACCAGTGACTAGAACCTTCCCGGCAAGCAAGAAACAAACACATTAAAACATTACGGAGCAAGGCACAAACGTCCATTCCAAATATGATTGTCATTGTTAGGAAGAATAAGAACCTAAGTTCGGGTATCATATGTGCATGTTGCTCAAGCGCGCCTTGATCCCGTCATAAGGAATCATGCCTCCATCGTGCGACAAGCGTGATTGTAACTAAGGCGCAAACTGAGACAGCCACAAATACCTAAATCAAGATGCAGTAACCCAACGCCAGGAACCCCAACTTAACTGTCACACCTTATATGAAATATATACGAGAGCACTCTAAACAATTAACTAACGACGTGCAAGGTAACGACATTAATTACATGGTTAAATTTTTCAACAATAACTCATAATTAAATAATTACAAATTCCCTGAAGGGATTCCATTAACAACATCAAGGATTCAATGAGTCCTTATTTAGCTCCTTGTCGTTAAGACAACTAGAACTATTATAAGCGATAATCATAGTACTTACAATTAAACAATTAAGGCTATTGAAAGGCAATTGAATTGTTATAAGGTGATAACACATTATTATAATTAGTCATTAAGCCTATTTGTAAAGGCGAGTAATTGGTTACAAGGCGGTAACACAATAACTCAATTAAACCATTATGACTGGTTACAACAGAAGAACTATCACACTACGAAATCATAATTATCTAATCAATACATTTAATTTCAAGGATATTTAGGAGAATAGGAAAAATAATAATCAATCTAACACATGTTTGAAGGATTTTTAAATCTTCAATAAAATTGTAAACATTGGCTACTTAAGAAAAAGAGATCCCCAAGACATGAGAGACCAAAACAACAATGGATTAGAATGGTGATAGGCTAAAGGATAATAGTCTTTTTAAAAATTGACATGGTCACCAATAAAATGACAATTATAACTTGTGGTAAAACAAAAATGCTAAGTAAAAAGTTACTTTAGAAAAATCACAATAGCAAGGAGATTCAAAACACTATAAAATGGAGTTCGGGTATAAATGTGTCATATCCCCAAATATATAATTTGTTTGTTATATTACAATGCACATATAATATTTTTTTGTTATAATTACATTCATTAAAGTATTTTTTTTCAATGCGTGTAATAGTTTTGTTCGAAATCCCTTCATTTAGAAAGGTCATCAGAAATTTAAGAAACCACAGGCAATGAATATTGAATACACAAAAATATTTTGTAATAACATGTAATTTGTAACATTGAATACAAATTAACAAGAATCATAAACTTATTTTAGTCTTTCAATTTTTTGGTTCGATTCTGGTCACTAAAGATTTGTTTATTTTCTGACTTTGCCTCTGTATTTCTGTAAGATTGAACAATTTGGATTTTTTGTAGGTTTCTTTCTACTAGAACTTTCAAGTTTTTGGCTACGATCTTGGGCCTCTTCTCGGGGTACAGATCACAGCCTTTCTCTGGCATCCATCCATGTGAATTGGTTTATTTTGTTATATCAATATATCAACGATGTAATTCAACTATATTATAAATATAATAGTGGAACCTTTCAGCTGAAAAAAAAAATAAAGGGCCAAAAACTTCAATGTTGCTTAAATGTCTCTAATATGCTTGCGTGTAAAGTAATTATCTTCCTAGAACTCGTCTGATGACGCAAAGGAAAGAATCAGAACTCGTTTGCTCAGAATGCAGGGACAGTAATTACATATGCTCATAACTCAGAGGAAGTAATTGGTTTCTCATAACTCGTCCCAAGACGCAGAGGAAGGAATCAGAACTCATTTTCTCAGAACGCAGGGAAGGTAATTACGTTTTCTCAGAACTCAGAGGAAGTAATTGGTTGCTCAAAAATTGTCCCAAGACACAGAGGAAGGAACCAAAATGGTAGAGGAAAAATAAGAATTTGAAGGCGAAATTAACTGGATGCCGAGAAAGGTAACACATAGGTAAATTATGGGAAGTTTAGTGTTGCAACTGCACCACCTGTTACAACTTAGTTCGATAGCTCCAAACGCTGCATTATTCAAACTATATTACGATATTACTTGGTCTTCTTGACCAACAATTAGGTAAGCAATGTAATCAATAAACATTGAACAACAGTTAGGTATGCAATGACCTTCTGAACATAAAATTCACCATGATAATTAATCCATTGCATATGACAGCGTTGATATAGTTATACCCACCTAGACAC
>ML797036.1:89091-140318 GCA_009831015.1 Picea engelmannii
TATGTTTTCATAAACGTTCAATAATAAATAAGAAATTATGAATACAGAAGATTTTAATAAGAAATACTCAACACACCAGATTGCACTTAATCTCAGAAATTAATCAACCAGAACTTAGACTCATCGACGACATTCTTAACAGGAATAATTCAAAATATTATCGGGATAATGAATATAGGAATTTTTGGTGATTTGTTCAATGTAGATAATGTTCATTATCGCAAGGGTTAAAGAAGAATCCCAATTTGGCCATCTTACACAACCACAAGGACGTAGATATTATCCCCAAAACAACGCGGAGATAACACAAAATCACAGATTAATGAAGAGGGATTTTTCACGGTACACAGTAAGGAAATTGTTGGGAAGAGAAATTATCCTTCACTTATTATCCATGCATAGGAAAGTGAGGAATTTGAATCTAAATATTTAACATTGAAGTGAAAGACGGTCTATTCGGCTCTTAGTTGACTTCTCAGGAACGAACTAATAACTTATAGGATAAAGGAATCAGGAGATAAACACACAATCTGCATCCAGACCTTCTCTGTGGAGAACAATAAATAAAAATCGCAATCAAGGAATAAAGAAAGCACAGGCATGAGATAAATGTGCAATGAAGCTCATGGCAATGAAATCATCTTTCGAATACAATGAAATAAATGAGTTCATATTAAATTTTATTACAAGTAACAACTTTAACAGGCGTACCTTTACCAATGAAAACGAGGTGAGGATGTCCTCCCAACGCATTTGCTCCATCCAGATCCTACTTTCCAACCGATGTGACCTCATCGGTACCTCCCATCCAACGTTCTCTTCTTCCCCTTGAGCCCCTCGAGCTGCAAAGGGGCCACGCAAACAATACCAAAGAATGATAGCACCCATATCGTCTCACAAGGTCAAGCTACCACTCGTTACCTGAGCTGGGTATCCCAACTCCCACAAGAGAAGTTTAGTCAAGATAAAATTTTAGCAGCGTAACGTTACGCAAGCCAGATGTGATCCACACTCTTCCTTCGCCATCCTTTTTATAGATTTTTCTTAATCATTAGTTTCCCAAAACCCTCATTAGATTCCTTTTTCATTTAATTAATTTCGAAAAACCTCCCCCGTACACATGTCGTCTGATCCCCTAGTTGCACCAAAAAATCAATTTTATTAATTAATTAAATATTCATATTTCCCTCATCCACCTAAAAGCATTCCTAAAAATGCTCCTCGGTGTCCCAAAATTCCCTTACAATTCTTAAATGACTTACGCCTTACTTAATTCCTACTTGAGTTCATAAATAGAAAGTTCCAAAGGCAAGATTCCTTACTAAGTTAGACATTCAACTTTTTCTTTAAGTTTCCCCTTTTCTTTAAGTTTCTTTTTTTCTTTAAGTTTCCTTTTTCTTTTAAGTTTCCCCGTATTTCTTTTTTAACTAAAAAAATCAATTTAGCAAGTGTAGATAAAAACAACCATTTACCCTTTTTCCTTTTTAACTAAAATCAATTTAGCAAGTGTAGATAAAAACAACCATTTACCCTTTTAATAAATTTAATCCTCCATTATAAAAAAAAATTACTTTAATAATTAAGTTTGAATTTCTTACCCCCCTTCTTGTTACATGTTTAATTAGTTTTTTTCTTTATCCACATGTTCTACTTAGACCTAGGTTTTAATTTCCCTAGGTTGGGCGACAATTTTTTTAAGGGAAAAATTCTTATTAAACTTTACTTATCATGCCATTCATTTTAAGGCCGACTAGGTCCTAAGGAGGCATACTTTCTAGGCACTAGGTTTATTAACTTATCATAGATAAAATTGTGATGTACCCTTCAAAACGCACTATGTGCTCCAAGGGTGCCACTCACCTCCTTTTGTTTTCTTTGTGCGACGTTCTCTTCATGACGCACTATGTGCTCCAAGGGTGCCACTCGCCTCTTTCTAGTTTATTTGTGCGACATGCCCTTCAAGACGCACTACGTGCTCCAAGGGTGCCACTTGTCTCTTGACTGAATTTGGTAGACATCAAACCCCGGGAGTCAATACTCCGCCAGGTGATATTGTGGGAGACTAAGGGCCTCTAAGGAATAAGGCCCCTGCCTTATTGTGCACCCCTTAGAATCATCGTGAGAGACTATCACAGTCTGTCGTCACGGCATTGTGGGTATTCTCGAACTAGGTAATCCTTAACCTATAGTTCGATCAATGATGGGAGTGCTAGTAGGTTGTGGCAGGGTTGCTGCCACACCTCTCCCTCAATGTCTCTCATTGTCGCGCGTGACCCCTCTACTCAAAATGTGAGTTTGGTCAGAAATCTATCATCATCCTGCATCCATCAACGAATCATGTCAGCAATAATAATAAATCATCATAACATCTAATGATATGTACATATGTCACATCAACAACATTCAAACCCTAACAGTCCACTCCCTGACTCGATCCAGAGTCCAAGGGGTTTCATCGATGCCTCTACATCCTTAATGTCCAGAGTCCTACACACTCAGGAGAACCCATTCAATAACACCTGTTTATGTAAATACAACAAAATAACATATCATCAAATCCACAATATCTCGTAATCATAATCAAAACAACCAATAGTATAATAACTCGGATCACTTGTACGCAAGTGTCCTCAAATAATAAGTCCGCTCAGTGCGTGCAAGAGCGGAATGTTACATACACCCCCTCTTGTTTTAAACTTTGTCCTGAAGTTTCATAGTATATAAGTGCCGAAATAGAGTGTATCACAGTATAATAAGTCTATCTATCAAACAAAAATGGAAACTGTTGACGCATATCGTATGCGTCCTCCCAAGTCATTGAGTGTGGACTATAGTTGTCCCACTGGACATTGACCTGATCTATTTTTTGACGCCGTATTTGTTGAATACGATGCCCCAGGATGTGGATTGGCCCCGGCATGAGTGCACCCTCATTAGATACCTGCAAGGTACTCATGTCAATAACATGTGTAAGATCACTAACATAATGTCTCAAAACATATACGTGAAAAACATCGTACATACGCCTCAAAGAATCAAGCAAAGCTAGTCAATAGGCCATGGGCCCCTTCCTTTCCACAATCTTGAAAGGTCCCACAAACCTAGGAGAGAGTTTATCACCCTTTCCAAACTTGATCAAACTCTTATGTGGTTTCACCCGCAAGAAGACTCGATCGCCAACTTCATAACTACGATCGACACGATGCGCATTGGCATAACTCTTATGTTGATCCTATGCTTCCTTGATCCTTTGTCTTATTGTTTGCATTTGATCTTCCATTTTTTGGATCACTTCCAGTCCCACCGGGACCCTATCCTCAAGACGATCCCAAATCAAAGGTGTTTGACACGGTCGCCCGTAAAGAAACTCGAAAGGTGCCATCTTAATGGTGATTTGATAACTATTGCTATATGCAAATTCTACTAGTGACAAGAATTATTCCCAACTCTTTTGTTGGTCCATAACGTACATACGCAACATGTTCTCCAAGATTTGGTTTTTTTGTTCGGTCTGCCCATCTGTCTCTGGGTGATACGCGGTACTAAAGTTAAGTTGGGTTCCCAAGGCCTCTTGGAAACTAGTCCAAAATCGTCCTGTAAACACCAATCCTCTATCAGATATAATCCTCTTAGGCATGCCATGCATCCCTACAATTTCACTGATGAAACATCTAGCTATGTTAGGTGCCTAAAACGTCGTATGCACAGGAATAAAATGAGCACTCTTCGTCAGAGTGTCAACTACCACAAAAATCGAGTCATGTCTCCTTGCCATCAGTGGCAATCTAACAATGAAATACATCGAAATGACCTCTCATTTCAATTATGGAATAACGTATGGTTGTCGTAGTCCTGTCAGATGTCTATGTTCAGCCTTCACCTGCTGACATTCTAGACATCTGGCAACGTAGTTGACTATGTCTGCCCTCATTCCTTTCCAGAAGAATAAGGGTTTAAGGTCTATCCTCTTCTTCGTGACTCCAGGATGAGCCATGTACACTGCTCTATGAGCCTTGTTTAGGATCAAACTTCTCAACTCGTTGTTGTGTGGCACATAAATTCGACCTCTAAATCTCAATAATCCGTCATTGTCCATAGTAAATCCCTCAAATTTTGGTACCATCATTGTCCGATAAAATCCTTGACCTCCTTATACCAGTCATCGTCGTGTTGTAAAGTTAGAATATTTTCACGTAGATTCGTTTGTAGAGGCATCACCGAAAATATGTGTGGTCTCCGACTCAACGCATTTTCCACTTTGTTCATTGTTCCCTTTATGTAAGTAATCTCAAAATCATACTTGCTAAGAAATTCTGACCAACGTCGTTGTCGCGCGTTCAAGTCGCTTGTGTAAATATGTGTTGTAGACCACCATGGTCCATTTTTAGTTCAAATTTTTATCCAATAAGGTAGTGTCTCCAAACTCTCAAGGCATAAATAATGGCTAACAATTCCAAATCGAGCATTGCATAGTTCTCCTCATGTCTTCTCAACTTTCTCGAGATCTTAGCAATCACTCGGTCGTCTTGCATCAAGAGTCCACCTAAGCCTTCCTTGGATGTGTCAATGCATACCAAGAAGTCCGCGTCCATGTCATGGACCTTTAGTAATGGTTTTATTGTCAACAGCTCCTTGAGCCTATGAAATTCTTCTGTGCATTTATCAGTCCAAACAAACTTCTTGTTCTTCTTCTGCAATTTTGTGATCGAATTTTCTATCTTCGAAAAAACCCTCGACAAACCGTCGATAGCATCCCTCTAAACCCATGAAGCTACGCACTTTCGATACATTCATCGACGTAGGCCATTCCATAATATCCTTGACCTTTGTTAGATCCAAATGATACCTTCATCGGAGATGACATGCTCTAAGTAGTGAATCTTTGATTGATGAAACAAGCATTTAGACAGCTTCTCATACAATTTGTTCTCTCGTAGACATAGTATTACCATGCACAATGCTCGTCATGCTCCTCCATCATCCAAGATTAAATCAAAATGTCGTCAATGAACACTTGTATGAACTTGTCCAAGTATTCGCGAAACACCTCGTTCATTAAACTCATAACTACCCCTGGGGCGTTCTTCAGTCCAAATAGTAAAACAGTAAAATAGTAATGTCCAAACCTCATATTAAAGGTGGTCTTAGGGATGTCGTCCTCCTTGATCCGTAACTGGTGATACCGTGATCTCAAGTCGATCTTTGAAAACACCACTGCACCCTTCATCTGATCAAATAGATCATCAATCCTTGGTGATGGATATCAATTCTTGATTATTGCCTTGTTCAATTGGCGGTAGTCAATGCAGAGTCTCCACGACCCATCCTTCTTCTGTATGAAGATAACAGGCGCACCCCATGGTGACATAGTTGGACATATAAGTCTTAGGTCCAACAAATACTTTAGTTGTATTTTCAACTCATGTGGTCCTCGGTAAGGAGTCCATTGTTTAGGCGTTGGTCGTCGACGTGTAGTGAAAATGGATCCACTCTGGAAGCCACGATATTGGTGAATGTCTAGTTGGTTTCTGATGTTGTTGTGCACCAGATGAGAGTTGTCCTTCTGGTCTTGTTGGAGTCCTGCTTTGACCCTCGTTGATAAGCTCCTTCTCTGCTATGAGGGCCTTTTGGACAACATCATGCAAGGTTTGAGGCATCAGAATCCTAACCTTTGCACAAATGCTAACATTAAGGCCAAACACGAACCTGTTGACCTTAAGTTTCTCGGTATTCAGGTGCGGAGCATACCAAAAAAGCTCCATAAAATGGGCCTCATACTCGGGCATCGTACGGTCGCCTTGTTGCAAGGCATTGAACTCATTGAGCTAATGCTCAATGAATTCCTTTGATACATACCTCTCTCAAAACCGTTCCTCGAACAGTTCCCATGACACGTCTTCAATGACCATGTTCAATTGTGACATGAGCGTCTTCCACAATAGAAGAGCACTCCCCTTTAGTTGAAAGATCTCCATGTGGACCTTCAAGTTGGAGGTACAGTCACAAAGTGAAACGCACATCACCATATTCTCCAACCATGCCTCGACGGTTGCGTTGTTCGAGGTACCAAAGAACTCAAGAAATATGAATTTTTCAAGTTTTTGATGAATGCTACCTGTACCGATCAGAGTGCGCGGTGGACCCTCAAGGGGTGTTGGCGCCCTGGCCTTATCTCAGTACAGATAGATTTTCCAGACCTCAGTCAAATCCCTGGAAGCACCTTCTCAGACCTAACGCATCTCATGCGGAAAATTGGTCATGCTCAAGACATGTTCTTCTCCTTGGGGTTAGACCCCTCTGGTGCAAGTGCTACTGGAGGCGTCGCGTCTCCTCCCCTAACACCACGTTTCGAACCTTCGTCGCATCCTCTAACAACGAGTGACTCATGGATCGGTGAAAGTTTTAATTAGCACTAATTGATTAATTTAAGTGTATAATTTAGTGGAAGGTGTGGCTATCCATAGTCGCAGGGTTGAATCCGCTCTGATACCATATGTAGTGACCCCCATTGTTACGAAAATAGTGACGCATAACAAGTGCAATTTTTTTTTTTTTAAAGTAGGGAAGTAACATCGACAACAATCAATCAACGCGACTCGAGGAGGAACACAACGCATGCAATTTAGGCAACAGACAACGTAACGACCCAATGTACTAGCACATCATGTAGCTGGATGTAACACATGAAATCTAATCAATTCAAACACAACAACTTCGATGACCAGTGACTGGAACCTTCTCGATGAGAGAGAAAAAAACACATTAAAACATTACGGAGCAAGGCACAAACGTCCATTCCAAAGATGACTTCCATCATCAAGAAACACAAGACCCTAAGGCCAGGTATCATATGCACATGTCTCTCAAGCGTGTCTTGATCCCGTCATAAGGAATCATGCCTCCACCGTGCGATAAGCACGATTGTTACTAAGGCGCAAACTGAGACAGTCACGAATACCTAAATCAAGATGCAGTAACCCAACGCCAGGAACCCCAACTTAACTGTCACACCTTATAATGAAATATATATGAGAGCTCTCTAAACAATTAACTAACGTCGCGCAAGGTAACGACATTAATTACAAGGTTAAATTTTTCAACAATAACTCATAATTAAATAATTACAAATTCCCTAAAGGGATTCCATTAACAACATCAAGGATTCAATGAGTCCTTATTTAGCTCATTATCGTTAAGACAACTAGAACTATTATAAGCGATAATCATAGTACTTACAATTAAACAATTAAGATTATTGAAAGGCAATTGAACTGTTATAAGGTGATAACACATTATTATAATTAGTCATTAACCTGTTTGTAAAGGCGATTAATCGGTTACAAGGCAATAACACAATATCTCAATTAAACCATTATGACTGGTTACAACGGGCGAACTATCACACTACGAAATCATAATTATCTAATCAACACATTTAATTTCAAGGATGTTTAGGAGAATAAGAAAAATAATAATCAATCTAACACATGTTTGAAGTATTTCTAAATCTTCAATAAAATTGTAAACATTGGCTACTTAAGCAAAAGAGATCCTCAAGACATGAGAGACCAAAACAACAATGGATTAGAATGGTGATAGGCTAAAGGATAATAGTTTTTTTTTAAATTGACATGGTCACCAATAAAATGGCAAGTGTAACCTGTGGTAAAACAAAAAATGTTAAGTAAAAAGTTACTTTATAAAAATCACAATAGCAAGGAGATTTAAAACACTATAAAATGGAGTTCGGGTATAAATGTCTCATATCCCCAAATATATAATTTGTTTGTTATGTTACAACGCACATATAATATTGTTTTGTTATAATCCCATTCGTTGAAGTATTTTTTTTTCAATGCACGTAATAGTTTTGTTCGAAATCCCTTCATTTAGAAAGGTCATTAGAAATTTAAGAAACCACAGGCAATGAATATTGAATACACAAAAATATCATGTAATAACCTGTAACTTGTAAAATTGAACACACATTAACAAGAATAATAATTCTTTTAGTATTTCAAGTTTTTGATTCCGTTCCGGTCACTAAAGATTTGTTTATTTTCTGACTTTGCCTCTGTATTTCCGTAAGATTGAACAATTTGGATTTTCTATAGGTTTCTTTCTACTGGAACTTTCGAGTTTTTGGCTACGATCTTGGGCCTCTTCTCGGGGTACAGATCACATCCTTTCTCTGGCGCCCATCCATGTGAATTGGTTTATTTTTTTATATCGATATATCCGCGTTGTAATTCAACTATATTATAAATATAATAGCGGAACCTTTCAGCTGGAAGGTAATTATGTTTGCTCAGAACTCGGAGGAAGTAATTGGTTACTCAGAACTCATCCCAAGACAAGGAAGGAACCAAAATAAAACCCAAATGTTCATACCCATACATTATTTGGCTTGAACAAATTGCTTAATATTGTTATAAGTGATATAATGTGTAAGACAATTAAATAATATTCAAAACCTTCAAACCTTTTACATGCCCTAAAGACAAAATTATGAAATCAAATGTCCATGATCACTAAGCCAATAACACTATAATATTAAGGAAGAGCATTAAATTTCTTTATTATGTGAAGGTCAATTCATTTTAATGATTATCTAGTTACCTCTCGTGTTTGAATTTTCTCATTAAACTGTAGAGGTCAGTTTTCTCATTATGTTGTAAAGGTTTAATGTGTAAGTTTTCTCATTATACTCTCTAAAATATTTACATCTTTTTGTAGGTTAGATGTATTTAGATTATACTCGAAATTGGCTTATTTGGATTTGTCTATTGTTGAATTGAATTATTAGAGAGAATGAGAGAAGTTTTATAGTCTTATTTCTAAAAGATCTAGGTTGTTCAAACGTGTTTTATATATGGAGAGAGATATTACATTACAGCTTCAAAGATAATACAGTCTCCTATTTCCTAATTCTATTCCTACTATAAAGTAAAGTTTATCTCCTAAGATCTAATATCTACAAACCAAATATAAAGGGTTTAAATCCAACTTCCTTTTCTTCTACTTACTAAAGACTAAACAAGTTATTAAACTTCTTACTAATTCCTCCTATTATCTTCTAAAGAAGATACAACAAGATATAAGATACTAATCCCAAGATATTTGAGTCATTCTTATTTTGAATATAATTATATATGATGAATGGACAAATTAATATAATGTCACAATGTGACATTATATAGATAACAAATAAAAAGAAGACAAATAATCTTGTTTTATGATTAGATTTAAGATTTACATAGTCTTAATAAAAAAAACACAAATAGATAAATTTTTCTTCCAATATTTGATGGATGTGAATAACATTTGTATTTTTGAGATATAAAAAATTACAGTTATTGTAAATTGCAACAATAAAAATAGATAAATACTACATGGATTTGGGATATGTATAGTGCTAATATTAATTTATATATAATAAAATAGACAATGTTTTTTTATATTAGGTTTCCTCAAATATTTAATGAATGTGCATATCATTTGTATTTTTGAAATATAAAATATGACAATTATGATAAATTGCAATAATAAAAATAGTGATATATTCAAATATTAAAATCAATATTAATTACTACAACAAAGATGATGATTTGACAACATTACATGGATGCACTCCTTGATGTTGGCCCAATAATAAAAGAAACTTGATTCAAGTTATAATGGAAATATGCATGATCCATAAAAAATTTTTGTAAATTCTATAAATAATTATTCATAGAAATAGAAATGTTTTAATTGTTTATTTTCATTGATATATATAATTGAAAAAATAAACATAAAACAATCATAAGTAGAAATTCATAGAAATAGAAATGTTTTAATCGTTTATTTTCATTGATATATATAATTGAAAAAATAAACATAAAACAATCATAAGATGATGATGATGATGATGATGATGATGATGATGATGATGATGATGATGATGATGATGATGATGATGATGATGATGATGATGATGATGATGATGATGATGATGATGATTTTTTATGTTGTTTTTTAATTCTAATTACATAGTATTAATATAATGTTGATATTAATAATTAAAAAAATATTAATTTCATAAATTATTTAATATGTCAAATAAAATTATGATTAATTTATAATTGATTATTATTATGTAATCATTAATAAATTAATTATTTCTTATTGATATGTTATAATATTTTAATAATTATGATACATATTATTAATATAATGGTGTATTTAGCACGATAGTTAAAAGGGGTTTGCACTTCTAGACATTTAATAGACCAGGTTACATCATTTCCATTATGGGAGAAAGGTTAAATACAAACCAACCATGAGCCTCAGTTTTATCATAGACCTTTATGTTTAACTCTAAACTTTATTAGGCACAAAAAACCATGAAAGAAAACTCTAATAACCAAAGGCACTTGTTTTTTGACAAAATAAAGTTGAACTCTTATTAAAGGACTTAAACACTAAATTAAATATTATATCCTATAAGAACAATATTGAATACCTTTAACATAATTTTATGACAATCATCTCTACTTCCATAATTTTTTTTTATCTACTTCCATAATTTTTTTTTATCTATGGAAGCATTGTCTAAAAGGAAAAATAGAATTATGAACCCTTAGTATGATAATGTGTAGACTTGCTATAAAATCCATTAGGGATTCCTTTAATGAGTCTTTGAAATATGATAATATTAGCATATACAAATCCCTATTAAAAGGGGGGGAGGCACTATATAAATAGAAAGCAAGAGAACCTTTTTCACCTATCCAAGATACATCCAAAAAAAATTTGGAGGTTAATTGTGACTCATAAAACTAAATAAATTGGTATGCCTTGATGGATTGGAATTCCTACCTTAAAAATATTTACAAATCCCCTAATGTTTTGGACAACATTCCAAACATTTCTTCTGAGGATGAATTTCCTAAACCCTAGACTCAAAGACTCATTGAAAGTATTTTTAAAAGTGGGGATAAAAGAAATCTCTCCAATTGTAGGAACATTATGATTAGCCCCATTTTAGTCAAGCTATATGGAAATATTTTGGAAAAGAAGATAAGCATATGGCTAGAAATCCATGGAAAAAGAGATAAAGAACATGCTAGTTTTAAAGGCTATCATTCAATTGTGAACCACCTTTTCATGCTTAGGATCATTGTAGAGGAGTGTCACAACAATAAAACCAATCTCCTTTGTTGTTTCATTGAATTTAGGAAAGGTTTTGACATCGTGCCTAGGACTAACCTTTAGAATAGGTTAGAAGAGATAAAAAATATCTTCGAGTTGAGAGTTGTTGCAATATGATTGTATGAGAATGTTATTTCCAAGTTTAGGAGAATTGAGGGATGGTCAGAAGAAAATAACTATAATATTGGAGTCAATAAATGTTTTCCTCTATTCCCTTTCCCTTTTGGGCATAGACATTAGCAAGTTAGAAGATTGTTTGGATGTTTCAGGTTGTGTTGGATTAACTCTTGCAAGTATAGTCATCATCCTTATCAAATATTTCGATGATAATTTTATTATGGAAAGGTGATCCCGATCGATATTGGTGGACACCCACCTATTCCACTAATTCATAATGGTTCCACATCTTTGCAGTTTTTCTACATCTTTTGATCGGATCCCAAACTTTTGGGGTTGTTTTGAGGCCCCGAACGACGTTTTTTGGTGCAACAGTAGTTACCATGTAGACGAAGGAAGATGCTAGGTCGTTTGGAATGTGTAATTCTTGGCTATACCTTTCTGATGGGCTACCAAGCACCCCAAAAAAAGAATGTATGCAAACGTTATGCCCCCAGGAAGTTGATGTATCAACTAACCACATCAAGGCCCATAAACATTTTAGTGTTTCATCTTCTGAGGTTAGGGTTTTGGATTTTTAGGGCTTTCTCATAGGCTTATGCCATTATAACCATTTCCATCATTTTGAATCTAGATATAAGACTACACCCTGAGTTTCAGCATGTCATCTATAATACCCTAGAGGAAGAAGTAATGTTCCATCTTGGTGACACATTCTAATGGGTTAGAACCATCCAAGTTGTTTAGATCCACCTTAGGAGAATGTTGTCATATGTTATCCATTGGTATATTTTTATATGGGCAGGAAGAGGGTTGGAGGTGGATAAATAGTCTTGAATTAGAATTTTCTTCCTTGTGTAGCTCGATGTGTTGTGCATTCTAGTGATGTTCTTTTGGTATGCCTTGAGCTAGAATAATATGCAACTTCTCAATGAACATCTTTTCAAAATTGGCTAGTTTTTGTTGACTTTGTTGCTCCAAATTGTTATCCTATTTCTCATCCAAATTCTTATCCCACTTCTCATCCAACCCATTTACAATCTCCATAAGTTTCCAACAATGTGATTCCACTTGTATTTTCTTCATGTATTCTTCCTTGACCGCAATCTTACCCATTGAATGACAGATCATTGTGTCATTTAAAGACGTCCAAACATGTCTCTAAAAAAAAAAATTGAAGCATGTTGACCTAAGAAAAAACTCTTAAAATCACCAAAAATAACTTGCTTGTTCAAGGTAGGGTTTGAGGCTAAAATGTAAAATGATCAGAACTTCTGTTATACTTCTTGGATTGACTATTATGACCAAAATAATGAAATACCACATCTTCTATGGATGTAATGGAACGAGTTTGACTAAAAACTTGTGCACTCTATCAAAATATATCCAATATATGAAATTCAAGAAGTAATCCCTGCACAATTACAATTATGGCATTTGTATTTTTGAGATATAAAAAATTACAATTATGATAGATTGCAACAATAAAAGTAGATAAATACTACATGGATTTGTGATATGTATAGTGATAATATTAATTTAAACATAATCAAATAGACAATGTTTTTTGCAGTTTGATAGATTACTTATGAAATGTTTCCTCAAATATTTAATGAATGTGCATACCATTTGTATTTTTGAAATATTAAAAACTACAATTCCGAAAAATTGCAATAGTAAAAATAGTGACATATTCAAATATTAAAATCAATATTAATTACAACAAAGATGATGATTTGACGGCATTACATGGGTGCAATACTAGTTGTTAGCCCAATGATAAAAGAAACTCGATTCAAGTTAGAATGCAAATATGCATGATCCATAAAAATGTAAATTCTATAAATAATGATTCATAGAAATGGAAATGTTTTAATTTTTATTGTCGTCAGTATATATAATTGGAAAAATAAGCATAAAACTATCACCAAACTGTCTTAATGTATTTAAGAAATTTTTAATAATTCTTATATATTTATATAATAATAATAATAACATAAGTAATTGTTATGTTGTTTTTATAATTCTGATTACATAGTATTAATATAATGTTGACATTATCATAATTAAAAAATATTAATTTCATAAATTATTTAATATTTGTAATTCATTATATTATATTATTGATATGATTTATTATATAATTGAATATAATTATTGAAAAAAATAATAATCACATAAATAATTTAATATTTATAATTGGCTATATTATGTTATTATAAGCGTTGTCTAAAAGGAAAAATAGAATTTCAAACCCTTGGTATGATAATGAGTGTAGACTTGCTACAAAATCCATTAGGGATGCCTTAAATGAGTCTTTAAAATATGATAAGATTAACACATACAAATCCTTATTAAAAGGGGGAAAAGGCACTATATAATAAGAAATCAAGAGAACCTTTTGCACCTAAAGAAATTTTGGAGGAAAAATTTGACTCATAAAACTAAATAAATGGGTATGATTCCCTTGACGGATTGGAATTCCTACCTTAAAAATAATTACAAATCCCCTAATGTTTTGGACAACATTGAAAACATTTCTACATAGGATGATTTTTTTCTATAGAATACATCAACTTTGGGGTTAAATGAGTCACAAATGGGAAAGCTAGGGACATTGATATCTCTTCAATTTAGCAGTCAAGCAAGGGTTTCCTAAACCCTAGACTCAAAGCCTCATTGTACCTATTTTTAAAAGTGGGGATAAAAGCAATCCCTCCAATTATAAGAACATTATGATTAAACCCATTTTAGCCAAGCTATATGGAAATATTTTGGAAAAGAAGATAAGCATATGGCTAGAAATTCATGGAAAAAGAGCTAAAGAATAAGTTGTTTTAAAGGCTATCATTCAACTGTGAACCACTTTTTCATTATTAGGATCATTGCAGAGGAGTGTCACAAAAATAAAACCAATATTCTTTGTTGTTTCATTGAATTTAGGAAATATTTTGACACTATCCCTAGGATTAACCTTTAGAATGGGTTAGAAGAGCTAAAATTTATCTCTGAGTTGAGATTTGTTGCAGTACGATTGTATGCGACTGTTATTGCCAAGTTTAGGAGCATTGAGGGATGGTAAAAAGAAAATAACTATAATATTGGAGTCAAGAAATGTTTTCCTCTACTCCCCTGCCCTTTTGGGCATGTACATTGACAAGTTAGAAGATTGTTTGGAATTTTCAGGTTGTGTTGGATTAACTCTTGCAAGTATAGTCATCATCCTTCTCCAATATGGCGATGATATCGTTCTTATGGAAAGGTGATCTCATTGGATATTGGTGGCCACCCACCTATTCCACTAACTCATAATGGTTCCACATCTTGGCAATTTTTCTACATCTTTTGATCGGGTCCCAAACTTCTAGGGTCGTTTTGAGGCCCTAAACAACGTTTTTTTGGTGCAACAACAGTTATCATGTAGCTGAAGGAAGATCCTAGGTTGTTTGGAATGTTCACTTCTTGGATATAACTTTATGATGGGATACCTAGCACCCCAAACAAAGATCGTATGCAAAATTTAGGCCCTCGGGAAGTTGATGTATTAACTAACCACATTAGGGCCAGTAAACATTTTGGTGTTTCATCTTTTGGGGTTAGGGTTTTGGATTTTTAGGGATTTCTCATAGGATTTTTTATGCCATTTTGACCATTTCCATCATTATGGATCTAGATATAAGACCCCCACCCTAAGTTTCAGCATGTCATCTGTAACACCCTAAAGGAAGAAGTGATGTTCCATATTGGTGACCCATCTTGATGGGTTAGAACCATCCAACTTGTTTAAATCCACCTTAGAATAATGATGTCATATGTTATCCATTGGTATATTGTTATGCATACCAGAAGAGGGTTGTGGGTGGCTAAATAGCCCTGAATTAGAAGTTTTTTCTTGGTGTAGCTCGATATGTTGTGCAATCCAATGATGTTCATTTGGTATTCCTTGAGCTAGCATAATTTGCAACTTATCAGTGAACATATTTTCAAAATTGGCTAGGTTTTTTTGACTTTGTTGCCCGAACTTATCATCCAACTTATTATCCCACTTCTCATCCAACCCATTTATAATCTCTTGAAGCTTCTTAAATTGACCTTCCATAAAGTCCAACCTACCTATAGTAAAGGAGGTGATCATGTTGTTGTTGATTTTTCAATAAGCTAGGCTCAAGCATGAAGTTCATTCCATTTTTAGAAATTAACTTGAACCATAAACATTTGTAGTTTCACCATTAATAATTTGTTGCAGCAACCAAGATCACAAGAAGAAATACCATGCACAAGTACACAAGAAGTATCATGGGAAACCTTTCTCAACAAGGGAAGAAAACCCAACCAATCCTTTGCAATATTCTTCAAGAGAAAGACCTCCCACACCATAAACCTAGCACACAAAAGGGTGCTCACAAACCCTAGAAGACTAGCGACCAAGAGAGGTGTGCACTATTCCCAAGAACAAGTAATTGCTAAAATTTCCAAACTCACACTTGTGTTATGATTCCTCAATGGGGAATTTACCTTTTATTTATATTAGACTGAGCCTATCAAAAGTAGTGTCTATTGGCACAACAGGGCTAGCGTCAATAAATCACAATATAATTAATAATTACCATATTAATTATCTTTCACTTTATGGTGGGGCTGACTTGTACCCTTTACATCACAAATAGGGTTACAGGTAAGTCTGACTCTTGGACAATAGAGAAAGGGATCTCACACACCCATTAGTGCTCATCCACTAGGGGCACATCCATCTGTGCTCACCCACAGGGATGTCCACATCTCTATCTCACTGCACCTCACAGGAGAATCACACTCACTAGTGCTTATCCACTAGGATCACGTTCACCTGTTCTTAGCCACAGGCACACCCAACTCAACATATCTCTTTCTCATTGTGTCTCATAGGAGAACCATATGGAGCATCATATCATATCAAATATTTTCACAGAGGATACCAGTACATCATTTCATCTTCGTCTCAGAGATAAAGACACATCCAACTCATGGGATTCCTCACCCCATAGGGGCACACAACATTCCATCTCTGTCTCAAAGAGGAACCACACACCCATCTCATGGTCTTCCTCACCCCACAAAGGGGAACAATGTTCCATCTCTATCTCATAGAGGAACCACACACCCATCTCATGGGCACACCTAACTCATGGGCTCTCTCTCAGGTCGACTCACATAGTCTGTGTCCTGGAGGATGTCTCACACAACAGTAATCATCAACAGTTGTCTAGGGAAGTATGAGATGGTTTACAAGTATATGTCATGGGTGACCTCTCTGAAAAAGGTTATGAGGTCCTTAGGACAAGGGAGTGTCAGGTGTTATAGCTCTGTAATATATGTGCAGGGTCCAACATTTGTACTCATCTTAATATCTCGGGGCACTATATAAGGAGGATAAATTGTTCCCTTAGCCATAGTATTCGACTACATAGGTACTAGAGAGTGATTTCCTCGAATTTTATTCTCGGTGTACTGTAGAAAAAATACAGGCAATTAGCTTATCTAAGTTGATTTTAGGTATACCTAGGGGACTTCCTATACATGAGGGTACATGGAAGTGATATTCCCTATACAGGTATTGTTTGATGCGGTATTACTTGAAGGGATACCAACATGGGTTACAAAGGTTTCCAACAATGTGATTCCACTAGAATTTCATGCATGTATTCTTCCCAGGCCATAGTTTTACCCACTTAACAATAAATCATTGTGTTATTTAAATACTTATGAACGTGTCTCTAAAAAACAAAAATAAAAATTGAAGCTTGTTGACCTAAGAAAAGACTCTTAAAATCACCAAAAATAACTTGCTTGTTCAAGGTAGGGTTTGAGGCTAAAATGTAAAATGATCACAACTTTTAGTATACTTCTTGGATTGACTATCATGACCAAAATAATGAAATGCCACATCTTCTCTGGATTTAATGGCACTAGTTTAACTCAAAACATGTGCACTCTATCAAAAGATATCCAATCTACGAAATTCACAGTCGTCGCAAAAAAACACTAAAAAGAGGTTGATTTTAAATCAATGATATCTCCACTTCCCAAACTTTGTTTTGGATGATTTTTTTGTGAAATTGGGTATTTTTTCAGGAGGAATTCATATATCAAGTTGGACTCTCCAAATTATGCACAAAAATATTTAGGAAACGACCAGAATGTTTCCATCAAAAATCAGCAAAAAGAAAAAACAAATCTCCCTTTTTGTGCCCCAAAATTCTCCCACTTCATGCCCAATAAATATCTATGATACCACTTGTAATACACTTAACCCCAAAACGTCATAGAAATCACATAAATTATAGAAAGAAACCAAAGAACATAAGAGAAAATATATCAACCGTGAGAAATATCTCTTGATAGCGAAAAATAGAGAGCTATGTTCATTTGTCTCTTCAAAGGGGAAACTTCTTAGAGAAAAACTCCAATTACAATAACAATTATTGACAAAACATTACATAACTTTATGCTCAATATATAACTATCTGAATAGAATCTTAACTATCTATGGGCCCACTTGTAATGAGGTCCTACTAACTAACTTGGGTTTTATTAATAAAGAGGAATTTGTTTACAATGAATGATTATTAACTAAATATTTAATGGGCCTTATTCAAGGAAGGTGGATTCATAAATTAATAAAGTATCTAAGTCAAGGGGTTAAGGTATAACCCTAACATTATCCCCTGCCAATTCTATAAACATAACCTCAAAATTACATTAGATACCAACTGAGATTGGTGAAACAACAATTACATTAGATACCAATTGAGAGAGTTCCCCAAAAAGACCATTCACAGAATAATCCATGCCAACTCTCAGAATAAACACCTTCAAAGAAGAATAAAAATGGTCCAAGCCTTCCTCTAATGCAGGGGATTGAACAAAACAAGGAGTTGGACCATCCTCCATTGTATCTTGGCCCTACCTCTTAGAGGTTGAGGATATGAAAGATTCATTTCCTACCTCAAGCTCCAACATATGAGCCCACTCCATATATCAATGGAATGCATCTAACCCCTTCGAGATACCCTACAATCCCTTTGACATGCCCTGGACATAGGTATCTAAATAAGATCTCCATCCCATATATTAATTTAGGGCATCAAACATAGGAGGGTCCTTCAATTCCTAACCCTGTAACCCTTTTTTCCTCAACCAAAGAGACTGAAAAGAGAACAGAGAAGTCCCCAAAAAACCCCATATATATTGGCTTATAATCCCCACCCTTCTTCTCAAAACTGTCAAGGACGATAAAAAAGGGATGCATTTCAAATAAGGTATCACCATTTAATGTTTTCTCCACCTCCATAGGAATAATATATGCAAGGTGCTTTGACCACTTCGATGATCCCTAATCCCACTCCCTTTAAACCAACCATGCTAACCACGCCATTATTGTTGATGGTTGAAGTGAAACTCAAGCACACCACTAGAAAACAACCTTGTAGATATCTCAAGGGGAAAAAATGGGGATGGAAGCCGAGGTTATGCTTAAAACTCTAAATTCACTAACTATGTTAATTAGTTAGGAAAGTCGGCAAAGGGTTTCCCATTAAGGGTACTAATCCTCTAGTTATGCGTGCATTGAAAATTTAAAAATGACTCATGTTAGTGATTACTTTGTTTTCAATGTGTAATTATATTATAATCCTAGTCTTAATTAACTAAGAAAACTATATTTGAATGTAGAAATAAACTAATAACTGTAAAAAAAAAGTTATGTCAACCCTCAATTAATCAAATTAAAGCCTATAATTCCAATAATTATAGTTAAAATAGTGTTAGAAATGCAAGACCATATTACAATTACAACATGAAATGTAGATTAAATACTAAATATAGAAGCAAATTGTGTCAAATTCTAAAATAATTAAATTTATGGAATTAACCATCAACATCAATAGATTGTAAGTATATAACAATTGAACATAATCAATGAATACATCATGCATATGTACAACAACTAGTCAAGTAGAATAAAACTAAAAAATGATCACAAACTAAGCACAACTATGAAACAAATAAAATACACAAACAAAAATAAATGCAGGTAAGCACAAAAGATATTTATACATAAACACATATTTTTTTACTATCAATAGCAACCCAAATAATTATAATAATCAACCTCATTCCATATAAATAAGATTTTTTTGAGACCATATACTCTTCACAACAAGATAAAGTCAAGTAGGATGAAGCCCTAGACAGGGTGGAGCGTTTACTAACTCTACACTTAGATTTTTTTGAAGAGTATCTTCAATAATGTAGTGTTAGTCATAAAGGCATTTGTAGAGAAGTACATACCTTAAGTAAATAAACATAATTTACCTCCAAAGAAAAACACCCACGCTTTCACCTTAGTGTTGGACCTTAGATTGTAGTGTGAATTCCATTGTTAGCAATGTTAGGTTATTGAAGAACTAAGAAAATTAACTTAAATATGAAAGAATAGCATAACAAAGCTATACATTCTCTCTCTTTTATCATCCATGATCAAGTCTTCCTAAATTTGGAAATAATGATTTTTAGCAAAGGATACAAACACTCTAATAGTCAAATCTACTAGAGTTATGTGAGCAATCCCAACCATATGTCGCATCCACAATGAAATAGATGCATGCAATTTTGATGTGTGCTAAATGCTAAAAAAGGTTAGAAAGATTGGAGGCGCCCTTCGAGCCCTCACCTCATTTGACTTAACTCAACAATTAATGTAATGTAAATAAAAGGGAAAACCAATTATATTTTCCATGCAAAAATAAACAAAGGTGTAAACAAGTGCTCAATGGAAATGTCATGTAGAACACAATGTTCGAGAAACTCAATCAATTCACACAACTTCTTTGGAAAGGTGGAAGAAAAAATAGTGTTAGCATGCAAGTTTTCATGGGAACACAATGACAAGTGACGGTTGGGGAGTTTAATACCTCTACTCCACACAACCAACCGACAAAAAGAATATAATATAATAAATATAGGGATGTACATTAGTTCCCAAATATTCAATAAATTACAATAGCCCAATGAAAACAATATATGTAAAGATCGTGCATGATGATACAATGAGGTTGACAAAATTGAATTTTATAGCATGAATACTAGAGGGCAACCTAGTTGCCTCTATCATATAGGCCTTAACATAAGTATGAAACCCTAACGTTAACTCTAGAGTGAAGTCGCAAGTCGACAATTAAAGGGTCCACGAAGACAAGTTTAGAGTACACTAACAATATGTGTAGTTTGTGGGCCATGCCACTAAGGTGATAGATTATGATATGATTTCAAGATGCAAATTGAAAGACAACAACTAGCTCTAGATTTTTAATTGTCATGTTGAAAGAGTTATAATGTCGTGATGCATGCCCACATGCACGAAATGTTGAATGTCAAAGATTATTGCAAGGAAAAATAGAGAACCAACAATAATGAAAATACTAAGATAGTATACAACATAGGATTCAAATCACGTGGCAACAAAAGTATGGGACTAGAAAAAATCTCATCTAAATTCTATTAAAATGAAGGATTAAAGCATGCAATGTTTAAGGAATTTGTTACTAAGATGCCTCCCAAAATTGCAGGTACAAATTCAATCGCCAAATTGGTATGTTAGGAGTCACCATATTGTTGCCAAAGGGATATTCAATTGTTATTGGTTATTGAATGGAAACATAATTCTGCAATTGTTGGTGACTATTTATCTTCTTAGTTGTAGGCGATTGTTGTTAGTAGTGTGCATGTGTTGGCCCAAAATTTTTGTAATGGCATTAACATATATTGGTATTCCTTTTTGTAAGCATGCATAGGTTGTTGAAGTGTGCATGTGGTTCAGTAAGTGTGAGCCCAACTCATTGAGTGTGTGCATGGATTGCATAGTGTACACACGAGCTATGGAGTGTGCATACTATTGGACTATGATTATGGTTAGACCAAAACCCATAGGCATTAGTATCTACCACAATCACTAGAGTTGGGATCCACAAGAGGGGTTTAACCCATGTCATGAAACTCGCGGGAAGATTTGAACCCAATGCCCAACAATCTCCCCCCGAGTGTGTGTCGGGTGCCATTTTTTGGATTATGATTATCGTTATACCAAAACCCACAGGCATTAGTCTCCACTACAATATTCAGATTTAGGACCCACAAGAGGGGGTTAACCCATGTCGCGAAACTTGCGAGAAGCACTGAACCCAATGTCCAGCACGTATATCATGAAAAGTTTAAATGTGGTTCATTGAGTGTGTTGAGTTTAAATGTGGTTCGTTGAGTGTGCTCACTGACTACTGAGCATCTCTAGCAGCAACTAAGTGTGCACACAAACTATGGAACTTGGCACACTTAGTATTTTCTATGTCAAATGATATTCATATTTCAATGCATTGCCCCAAAGGGGCACTACCCCTAGACCTTGTGTATTAATAACAATGAAATGTTGCTTGAAGTATTTTCCTTTGGACTTCATGATAAGTGTTGCATGCATCTATGTTGAGGTGTAAGGTTAGTCTAGTCAAAGGAGAATTGCACAAATGATGGGCACTTTTTGGCATGCATGATTTTGTGCACCAAATACACACGACTAAATTTGAATCATACTTCCCCATTGTACTAAGGGTTGGCCCCAAATGCAAGTGGTTGTTTTGATTTCTAGCATATGCGGCACTGCCATGTCAATGGCATTGGGACATGACGACACAAAAAACACTTGGTCACACCTATGGCATGTGCAATGAGTGCCATACTAACAACTTCAAAATCTCTTATACCTTTCATGCATTAGCAATGTAGAGGTACTTATGTTGGAAGTTTGGGCGTGTTTGAGCACTCTTTAAACATGTTGCATGTTTGCATCTTTTGTGATGGATTTTGTGTCCTTCACTAATTATGTAAATTAAGGTAGTGTGATTACAAGCAAGTATGCACCAAAATGCACTAGGAGTGAAAATATTTTGCGAGTCAATTACAAAATGCAATATATGACTCAACAAGAGTGAATGGTCCTACTCTGATCTAGATTTAGGAGCGGAACGAACTGATTAACAGAATAAATACAATAAACACAAAGATATGAAGAATAATAGAGATATACAGTGAACAATATCTTCTATTGAATAATGAAATAGGCTGAAACTGTAAAACTGCAGAACTGAAAAACTTTCTCGAATGGTGGTAGTTATCTCTGAGAAGAGATGTGGCTGCTACATGCATCTATCTGAGTGGAATGGATTACAATGAGGCTCTAAAGGAATTTTTGATATTACTCATGAATGTTAAAACCCTAGACATCCGAAAACCTAACCCTAGAAGGTGAAATGCCAAAAGTCATGTGGGCCCCTATGGGTAAGTTGGTGTAAGTTGGTACTTCAACTTCCTGGGGTCGTAACTTTTTCATATGACCTTCGTTTTATGCGTGTGATAGCCTGTTGGAAAGGTATTTTAGAGAACTACACATTTTGTTGTCAAAATTTGATTTTGTCTATAATTTGACTATGGCGAGCCAAAAAAACATTGTTTAGGGAC
This sequence comes from Picea engelmannii, assembly GCA_009831015.1. Classification (NCBI taxonomy): domain Eukaryota; kingdom Viridiplantae; phylum Streptophyta; class Pinopsida; order Pinales; family Pinaceae; genus Picea; species Picea engelmannii. Next base: position 111,946 of record ML797036.1, read on the forward strand.
CCAAAATGGCCATGGAAGTACAACAAGATGTGATAACATGAAAAAATACAAAATAAGCCAGTTGGATTAGGAGAGAGTCCAACAGTATCCACCTGGAGGATGTGTGGGGCTTCAGAAAGCCCCAAAAGTGTAGAACCCACAATTACAAAGAAGTACAGAAGAACGTGATGAACAAAAACAAACAAGAGGAGCCAGTAGGAATAGGTGGGTGGCCACCAATATCCACCTCGATCAATACCCCCCCCTTACGAAGAAATGGTATTGATTTCATTGAGTTCCCCCATCAGGTGAGGAAACTTCTCTAGATTTGGCCTTGGGTGAGACACTTTCCTTGGTGTAGGAGTTGCCTTGCCTTGACAACCTGACAAAGTTGGATCCTTTTTTGGAGAGTGCCCTTAACCTATGTGGACACTATATGATCAGTGGATGCTCGTTCCATGCAGTTGAGGGTTGAGCTATATGGGTGTCATTTGTTCTGTGATCTCTGAGGTGTCCAATAATGGTGGAAAGTATGGTCGAAGTAGGTCCACATTGAATAATGGGTGCAGGCCAAGGAAGGGTGGAGTGTTTAGCTCAGAAGAATTTCTACCCATAGCCTTGGTGATAGTGTAAGTCCCATAGTGAAGTGAGTAGAGCTTCCGATGGGGCCTGATGAGACGCTCCTTCTGCAAATGTAACCAAATTTTTTCGCCCACCTAAAACTGGTGTGGTACCCTATGTTGATCATGACGCTGCTTGTACTTAGCATTGGATTTTTGTAAAATCTCCTACACCTATTGGAAGATGTGTTGAATCCTCTCAATGAATTTGGTGGATTTTTTGATTGCATATTGATCATGGGAAGCGTCTTTCTGTGTGGTGGCAAGAGGAAGTGCAACATCAATGGGTCCCAAGGGTTGGAATCCCAGACCCACCTGAAATGGGCTATGTCTGGTGGAGCTATGGAGATCCTTATTGTAACTATGTTGAACATAGGGGAGACTCTCATCCCATGTACGGGGATGCATAGAATTGTACATGTGCAGGATGTGCACAATCATCTGATTGATGACCTTTGTTTGTTTGTATGTTTGGGGGTGGAAAGCAGTGGATTTGTGAGCTTGGTGTCCAAGAGTGACCAGAGAATCGACCAAAATGTGTTGAGGAACCTGTTGTCCCAATGAGATGATGGTTTGTGGTATCCCAAAGTGGACCCACACTCGTTCAAAGAAGAGATTGGTAGTATCTACCACTGAGATATTCTTCTTGTAGGTTGTGAGGATGGCCATCTTCGAAAACTGATCAACGACCACAAATACGCAGTCATTTCCTTGCTTGGTGGATGGAAGGCCCGACATATAATCAATTGAGATGGATTCCTAAGGCTTCTCGGAAGTAGGAAGAGGGGTGTATAAGCCTTGATTCTTGATGGTTGGCTTGGCAATGGCACAGGCAGTGCAAGATCTGATATATTTGCTGACATCTTGTCGAAGTTTTGGCCAATAAAAATGTTTTTGAAGAATGACCATAGTTTTCTCCATGAAAAAATGTTTTTCCATCTGACTGTAGTGGGATTCCCAAATCAGCTTTGCATGCTTTCTTGTAGGAACACAGAGATGGCCCAGGTGGCATAAGAATTTGTCCTGAATGTGAAAATCGGTGACAGTCATGCATGTACCCAATAGCTTATAGGTGGTGGTGAAGTCTGGATCTTGCTGATAAATTTGGGGTCACTCAGATGATTCATGTCCACAAGAATGGAGCACAGTGGTGAGTGCAGCCATAGGAGGTCGACTAAGGTAGTCCACAACACAATTTGAGATACTTGTCTTATACTTGATGTTGATATGGAATTGTTGCAGGTAGGTGGACCACTTCTGATGGAATTCGTTCTACAATTTCCCTTGTGTCTGTATGAACTGTAGAGTCTTGTGATCAGTGTGGATGATTGTCTCTTTTCCCAAAATGTAATGTTTCCATTGACGACAGGATTGTACATTGGAATACATTTCCTTGTCATATGTGGGGTATTTTCGGACAGTGTCTGAGAGTGTCTCACTATGGTATGCCACTGGATGACTGTGTTGAGTGAGAATTGCTCCCACATCATAGTCAGATGCATCACTATCAATCTTGAACGATTGTTGCAGATCAGGCAAGGAGAGTATTGGATCTGAGCACAAGTGATGCTTTAGATCATTGAATTCTCTTTGTTGTTCCTTCCCCCACATGAAATTGGCCTTGCCACCTCCCTTGGTCACTTGGTTGAGGGCCCATGTAATATGGGAGAATCCCAATACGAACCGTCGGTAGAAGTTGGCTAGTCCCAAGAATCTTTGAAGCTCGGTCAGTGTGGTCGAGGCTGGCCAGTCACGGATGACTTGGGTCTTAGTTGGATCAATATGTACCCCATGTTCATCAACAATGTAGCCTAATTATTGGACCATGTTCATGCCAAAAGATCATTTTTCCAAGTTGGCATATAGTTCGTGTTGCCGCAAAGTGCTCAAAACCTGTTGAATATGTCACATGTGTTCCTCCCATTTTTTGTTGAAGATGAGGATGTCATCCAAATATACCACCACAAAGGAGTTGGTGAAGGGTCTCAATACATCATCCATCAACCTCATGAAATTGGTTGGTGCATTTGTTAAGCCAAAGGGCATGACTAGCCATTCGAAGAGACCTTCTTTAGATTTGAAGGTTGTCTTCCATACATTAGTTGGTTCGATGGGAACCTGGTGGTAGCCAGACTTTAGGTCAATCTTGCTGAAGAAATTTTCCCCCTTGATTTGGTCAAGAAGGTAATCAATCCTGGGAATGGGGTATTGGTTCTTGACTTTGATTTTGTTTAAGGCTCTGTAATCAATGCAGAGTCGCCAAGTCCCATCCTTCTTCTACACCAGTATAATCGGGCTTCTGGAAGGGGAGGAGTTGGGTATTATGTGCCCCTTTTGAAGAAGCTCTTGGATTTGACGCCTAATTTCACCATTTTCCATTAGTGAGAGATGATAGATTGGTCCATTAGGTAGAGGTGTGTCGGGGGTCAGATCAATTGGATGCTTGACTTGGTAGTGTGTCGGTATCCCTGTAGGTGAGGAGAATATGTCTTTGTATTATTCCACGATCATGTCCACTTGATTTTGCTGCAAAGAGAGGCTCTGTGTAGAGGCCATAGATGTGGTGGCGACCTTCTGCTTACTGTGAGCATGGATCACGAAAAAGATGAACTTCCCAGTCTGTGAGATAACCTTACTGCATTGCTTAGCAGAGATTAAATAAATAGAAGTAGGCGGCACTACTTCTAGTATCTTGTACAATTGTCTACCCAAAGTAATAATAACACTACGGGGTCTAGACTGATACACATCATGACACTTCCATAAATATGGTTGTCCTAAAAGAACATCACAAACTTCAAGGGGAGAAATATCACACAGTACCTCATCTTTGAAACGCTTTATGTTGTAGGACAGATGGCATTGTTGGCTGACATGAATATCTCTTCCTTGGTGAAGCCAACTGATGGTATAGGGTTGCGAGTGCGGTGTCATTGGCAGGTCCAACCGCTTGATTACCTCTGTTGAAATCAGGTTCTTCTGACTACCGCTATCAATAATGAAATGAAGTGAAGCCCCCTTTACCCACATCTGCGAGTGAAGGAGGTGTTCCCCTTCCTTTGGTTCTTCTAGTTCACTTGATCGGACTTTGGTGGTAGAAACAGTGGCACTGGGTTTAGCATCGATAATCAACTTCCCTCCTTCGGGATTTGATTCGGAATCAGAATCGGCCTCTAACTCAGAAGCCTTTAGTTCGACCATGAGGGACTACTTGGAGCGACATTCTTCAGTGTTGTGCCAAGGGATTTTATAGTACTCACACCATTTCCCCGTGTCCTTCTTCGTCTTCTCATTTCCCTTCTTGTGTTGCAACTTGGATTGGTTTTCCTAAGGGAAACCATATCATCTTGGTCCCTTTCTATGTGAGTTGGGGCTGCCTTTTCCCTTCTTCGTCTTTGAGGGGTTTGCAGATCCAAACTCTCTCCTTTTTTTCTTAAACTTTTTCTCGATCTTGACAACGTATCTATAAGTCGTGCCCAATGAGGTGATGTCCAGAAACTCCATTTCTATTTGAATGCATCTATGCAAACAATTGCGGTATTTGAGCATTAGATGATGCTCAGAGTCTTTGATACCCAATTTGGTGCGTAGGGTATGGAAAATATTGGTGAAATATGGTACTGTATGGTCCCTTTCTTGACGTAGGTGGTCCATCTGGTGTATGGGTCCTCATAGCTTCCAACAGGGTAGTATTTTTATTTAATGGCATCCTGGAAGGAACCTCGCATAGGGGCCATGACAAACATTGTAGATTCATCTACGACCCTTTTCTCAAAGTAAGTATCCCACTAGTCTTTAACATGGGGAATGACCTTGAGGAGTGCAAAAGTGATATTTTCACTATCGGAAAAATTGTGGACCAAAAAATACCCTTCGAGTAGATTCAACCATTTATCTATAGCATCCGCATTTATCAATCCTTCAAATAATGAAATATCAAAATTTAGATGTACCTTGAAAGGGGTTGCATGGTCACTTTATGAAGATGCTTCTCATGTGGGATGCTTCTCATGTGGGCAGTCGTCGAATGATCTGTGCGAAGTTATCCATCATTTCGTTCCTTTATCGCACGAGGGCTTCCTCGAGCAACATTTTAATAGGATCTCATGCTCCATCATCTTTCTTTTCGTCCCCCATGGGTTGTTGTTAGGCTCGGACCGGTCGATCTTGCAATGGATCGATGGGTTCGAGTCCCAACTTCTTGTACCCAGATCTTGTCGGTGATATGCACAAAGAAAAATAAATGAAGAGCAGACTGCATTGATACCAATGATCTGGATTTAGGAGAGAAATGAACTAATTAACAAACTGAATACAATAAACATAGAGATATGAAGAATAACACAAATATCCAGTGAACAATATCTTCTATTGAATAATGAAATAGGATGAAACTGTAAAATTGCATAACTAAAACACTTGCTCGAATGGTGGTAGCTATCTCTAAGAAGAGATGTGACTACTACAAGCATCCGTCTGAGAAAAATGGATTACAATGAGGCTCTAGAGACCTTTTTTATATTACTCATGAATGTCAAAACCCTAGACATCCAAAAACCTAACCCAAGAAGGTGAAATGCCAAAATTCATGCGGGCCCCTGTGGGTAAGTTGGTGTAAGTTGGCACCTCAACTTCCCAGGGTCGTAACTTTTGCATACGACCTTTGTTTTAGGCGCGTGATAGCCTGTTGGAAAGGTCTTTTAGAGAACTACACATTTCATCATCAAACTCTGACTCGGTCTACAATTTGATTGTGGCGAGCCAAAAAAACAATGTTTAGGGCCCCAAAACGACCCTGGAAGTACAACAATATGTGTTGACATTAAAACATACAAATTGAGTCGGTTGGATTAGGCAAGAGGCCACCAGTATCCACCTGGAAGATGCGTGGAAAATATAAACATGTCATATAGTATTGAAAATCCAAAATATAGACCATCAAAAATCTATCCAACTTATATTAAAATAAAGTATATATACATGCAATGTTACAATGCTCTCTGAGTAGGATTATTTACAAAATTATTGTTTCAAATTCAATTGCCAAATAGGTATGCCAAGAGTATCCATCTTGTCAATTAGATATTTGATTGTCATTAGTTGTTGGATGGTGATACAATACTATAAGTATCAATCGTTATGTGTCTTATTCATTGTAGGGGCATGTTGTTGTTGACACACAAGTGTTGCAACAAAACTAGTCATAATATCGCTAGTTCTAAGTATGCATAAGGTGTTGTAGGGGCATGTTGTTGTTGACACAAGTGTTGCAACACCACTAGTGATAGTATCCCTAGTTCTAAGAATGCATAAGGTGTTGAAGTGTACATGCATGTCACTAAGTTTTCAATGCACTATTGATTGTGCATATGGATAGTTGAGGTGTGCATGTAGTGTCTAGAACTTGCACACCTACTATTTTTGCACCAAATTTTGTTAAGAGAGTGTGACAAACCCTACAAAAGTGCAACACATTGACCATTTCCATTAACAACAATAAGATTCCAATAGAGACACTACTCCTTGAACCTTGTGACAAGTGTAGATAAACCTCAATGTTGGGGCACAACGATTAGACTAATTGAAGGTGGTCAACGAAAGATGAGCACTTTCTAGTGCACCAAACTATGTGCCAAACACTCATGGTTGTGCTCATATCAAGCTAGATCACATGAACATTTAGAGAGTTTTTCTTCTATTCCTCAATTTCTTAATTTGTTTCTCAAAATCATGAGACATGTAGTGGTGGAGTGAATGCACGTTACAAATACAAATCCCTTTAACATGTGTAAAATGAGATGAAATAGAGAAAGATCCCATGGCTTCATCCAAGTGCTCTCAACTTGAATTTTGGTTCAACAATTCTATTGCAACCTTGTATTCTCTTGCACAAGATTATGCATCTTTTCTTAAATAATATTATTGTGGAACTTTAAACTCTCCAAAGTGGTCATTGTTGTCAAAGCCAAACGCCTATTGTACAATATATAACTAAGACCTAAGTTTTGGTGTGTTTGGAGTAGTAATTATAACCTTACTAGATTTTTATTAAATTTGAAAGGTATGTCTTGTCTATTTAATTTTTGAGTTGTAGCATGTCAAAAGGGGAGCCCAACACGTAAATAGGATTATTATTACACTCCCCATAAGTTGTCCACTCACCATAACGGGGATTTTGATCCACACAATTATCTGAGCTCTGTCTTGGCTTATCAAAAGACTCTATATGTATCCATTTGGTTATAGAACACTGTTCTCCCTCTCTATTACAGGGCATCCAACATGAAGGCTAAAGAAAAGAAGAGCATCCCCTCTCTTTGATTTCATTACAATTATCCATGATCAACCACAATATATCATAAAGTGAACCATAAACCAAAAAGTTGGTCAAATTCATTAAACATGTGATTTCTTGCTTGTTAGGTGACAAATGTTGAATAAAGGTCCATATTCCATTTTTAAAGCTTACCTGAATAGAGTATCATCTTTGATAATACTACTAATTCTACGACGTGTATCCTCCTGTGAGAATACAGATATTCAAACATTTTCTTTCACAATGAAACAAGTCTGTCTATTACATGTTTCATAATGGGACTCAAGAACTAACCTCTGCTAAAGGGAATATTGTTTCCCCACCTTTGGAAACATCGGGACAGTTACTACACGATGTCCCCCACAAACAATGTTGACTTTATCCTGAAAGAAATCAAAATGTGGATCCTACTTCTCACCAAGCTCATACCTTAGTACTTGCATATCCTCTTTGTTTTCTGGTATACAAAGAAAGCCAAAATTAACCATCAAGCTGCCATAATGGCATTGTTAATTGCATTTATAGAAAGGTTGGAGAGTCTCGAATGGGAGATTTTTTTTTTTGGAGAGTCTCAAATTGCATTAATCAACATAAAGGTTGGAGAGTCTCAAACTGGACAAAACAAATTTTACAAATTAACATTCTAATTTTTTCGGTTAACCTTGAGACCACCAAAGAAAGAGAACATGATTAAACCTTTAAAAACAACATTCTAAAAGTCAGATTGGTAACACAAACGAATATTGTTGGCTCACTATAAGCTAAGCAGAAAGAAACTATAAAGGATGTCTGGGTTATCATGGGCAAATGTTGCCTCCAAAATGGCTCGGTGGCCAAAATGTATGATATATCAGCTGACACATGCAAGGTCAAGCCTGGCTTGTAACAATTTTTTTGGTCATGTAATGAATGCCAAAACATATTAATTTTTTTAATAATTAAAATAAAGGTACAAAATAAGGGGCCACCGCAAACATTGCAGATTCCTCTACGACCCTTTTACTTAGAGTAAGTATCCCACCAGTAGTTAACATGGGGAATGACCTTGAGGAGTACAAAAGTGACTTTTCCCTATCAAAAAAATTGTGGACCAAAAAATACCCTTCGAGCAAATTCAACCATTTATCTACAGCATCTGCATCTATCATTCCTTCAAATAATGAAATATCAAAATTTACATGTACCTTGAAGGGGGTTTCATGGTCACTTGATGAAGATGCTTCTCCTATGGGCAGTCATCGAAGGACTGCACAAAGTTTTCCATCATTTCGTTCATTTTTCGCATGAGGGCTTCCTCGAACAACATTTTAATAGGATCTCCTGCTCCATCATCTTTCTTTTCGTCCCCCATGGGTTGTTGTCAAGCTCGGCGCGATCGATATTACAATGGCTCGATGGGTTCGAGTCCCAAATTCTTGTACCCAAATCTTGTCAGGGATATGCACAAAGAAAAATAAATGAAGAGCATATCGCTTTGATACCATTGATCCGGATTTAGGAGCAGAACGAACTGATTAACAGACTGAATACAATAAACATAGAGATATGAAGAATAACAAAGATATCTAGTGAACAATATCTTCTATTGAATAATGAAATAGGATAAAACTATAAAATTGCAGAACTGAAACACTTGCTCGAATGGTGGTAGCTATCTCTAAGAAGATATGTGGTTGTTATGTGCATCCCTCTGAGCATAATGGATTACAATGAGGCTCTAGAGTCCTTTTTTATATTACTCATGAATTCCAAAACCCTATACATCCAAAAACTTAACCCTAGAAGGTGAAATGCCAAAAGTCATGTGGGCCTCTATGGGTAAGTTGGTGTAAGTTGGAACCTCAACTTATGAGGGTCGTAACTTATGCATACGACCTATGTTTTAAGCGCGTGATAGCCCGTTGGAAAGGTCTTTCAGAGAAATACACATTCCACCATCAAACTCTGACTTCGTCTACAGTTTGATTGTGGAAAGACAAAAAAGAAATGTTTAGGGCCCCAAAACGACCCTAGAATTATAGGAAGATGTGTTGACATTAAAACATACAAAATAATCCAATTGGATTGGGTGAGAGGAACCTCAACTTCTGAGGGTCATAAATTTTGCATACGACCTCCTTTTTAGGCGCGTGATAGCCCATTGGAAAGGTCTTTCAGAGAACTACACATTCCATTGCAAGCTCTAACTTTGTCTATAGTTTGACTATGGAAAGCCAAAAAAGCAATGTTTAGGGACCCAAAACGACCCTGAAAGTACAACAAGATGTGTTGACATTAAAACATACAAAATAAGCCAGTTGAATTGGGCACGAGGCCACCAGTATCCACCTGGAGGATGTGTGGGGCTTCAGACAGCCCTAGAAGTGTAGAACCCACAATTACAAAGAAGTACAGAAGAACGCATTGAACAAAAACAGACAAGAGGAAACATTTGGAATAGGTGGGTGGCCACAAATATCCACCTGGATCATACTCTGAGCCAATTATGAGAGAACAATGTACGACTCAATAGAAAGTGATGTTCCAAGATAATGTTGTAAAAAAACTATTTGCACCAATGCATAGTGTGTGGCTCTAATACCACCAAGTCATGAGTGAAGTGGTTAAGAGTCCATTTCTATTGTGCTTACACCAAATATCTAATTCTATAATGCAAATCAGAGGAAAACCACCAAATGTGGGAGTTTTAACTATTATGGTGGAAGCCTTAAATGTAACTATGTATGCCCAAAAACACAAAATGTTGAATGCTAAAGATTAAATCAAATAAAATACAAAGAACCAATAGGAAAGAAAATATAAACATGTCATATAGTATTGAAAATACAAAAGATAGACCATCAAAAATCTATCCAACTTATATTAAAATAAAGTATTTATACATGCAATGTTACAATGCTCTCTGAGTAGGATTATTTACAAAATTATTGTTTCAAATTCAATTGCCAAATAGGTATGCCAAGAGTATCCATCTTGTCAATTAGATATTTGATTATCATTAGTTGTTGGTGATACAATACTGTAAGTATCGGTCGTTATGTGTCTTCTTCATTGTAGGGGCATGTTGTTGTTGACACACAAGTGTTGCAACAAAACTAGTCATACTATCACTAGTTCTAAGCATGCATAAGGTGTTGTAGGGGCATGTTGTTGTTGACACAAGTGTTGCAACACCACTAGTGATAGTATCCCTAGTTCTAAGAATGCATAAGGTGTTGAAGTGTACATGCATGCCACTAAGTGTGCAATGCACTATTGATTGTGCATATGGATAGTTGAGGTGTGCACGTAGTGTCTAGAACTTGCACACCTACTATTTTTGCACCAAATGTTGTTAAGAGAGTGCGACAAACCCTAAAAAAGTGCAACACCTTGACCATGCCCATTAACAACAATAAGAGGCCAATAGAGACAGTACTCCTTGAACCTTGTGACAAGTGTAGATAAACCTCAATGTTGGGGCACAACAATTGGACTAATTGAAGGTGGCTGACGAAAGATGAGCACTTTCTAGTGCACAAAAGTATGTGCCAAACACTCATGGTTGTGCTCATATCAAGCTAGGTCACATGAACATTTAGAGAATTTTTCTTCTATTCATCAATTTCTTAATTTGTTTCTCAAAATCATGAGACATGTAGTGGTGGAGTGAATGCACATTACAAATACAAATCCCTTTAACATTTGAAAATGAGATGAAATAGAGAAATATCCCATGGCTTCATGCGAGTGCTCTCAACTTGAATTTTGGTTCATCAATTCTATTGCAACCTTGTATTCTCTTGCACAAGATTATGCATCTTATCTTAAATAATATTAGTGTGGAACTTTAAACTCTCCAAAGTGGTCATTGTTGTCAAAGCCAATCCCCTATTGTACAATATATAACTAAGACCTAAGTTTTGGTGTGTTTGGAGTAGTAATTATAACCTTAGTGAAATTTTATTAAATTTGAAAGATACATCTTGTCTATTGAATTTTTGAGCTGCAACATGTCAAAAGGGGAGCCCAACATGTAAATAGGATTATTATTACACTCCCCATAAGTTTTCCACTCACCACAACGGGAATTCTGATCCACACAATTATCTGAGCTCTATCTTGGCTTATCAAAATACTCTACATGTATCCATTTGGTTACGGAACACTTTTCATCCAGCATGAAGGGTAAAGAAAAGAAGAGCATCCCCTCTCTTTGGTTTCAAAGAAATTATCCATGATCAACCACAATATATCATAAAGTGAACAAGAAACCAAAAAGATGGTCAAATTCATTAAACATGTGATTTCTTGCTTGTTAGGTGACAAATGTTGAATAAAGGTCCATATTCCATTTTTAAAGCTTACCTGAATAGAGTATCATCTTTGATAATACAACTAATTCTACAATGTGTATCCTTCTGTGAGGATAAATATATTCAAACATTTTCCTTCATAATGAAACAAGTCTATCTATAACGATATTACATGTTTCATAATAGGACTCAAGAACTAACCTCTGTTGAAGGGAATATTGTTTCGCCACCTTTGGAAACATCTGTGAGATACATCAGGACAATTGCCACATGATGTCCCCCACTTTATCCTGAAAGAAATCAAAATGTGGATCCTACTTCTCACTAGGCTCATACCTTAGAACTTGCATATCCTCTCTATTTTTTGGTATACAAAGAAATCTAAAATTAATCATCAAGTTGCCATAATAACATTGCTGATTGTATTTATAGAAAGGTTGGAGTATCAAATGGGAGTGTTGCCTTCCTAATACACACTTGAAAACATGAGCTAAGTCCAACTCACTTAGTGTGTCCTTGGAGGCACAATGCCTAGGTTCACGGCCCATGCTATCATTTTGACCAGAACCTCATCTGTCTAGGCTCACTCCTAGGGAAGCCAAGGGAGGTAGTCCCTAGTTTATAGTTAAGTTTTAAAGTTAAGTTCTAGGAGTTGATTTTAGTTTGTTAAGGTTTGGGGGGATTCTAACCTAACATGCTAAGGCAGTAATGCAAGATGCAAGGTTAGTATGTTAAGCAAACCTTCTCCTAGGGAAACTAAGACTAGTGCCTAAGATTGGGCAAGGGGTCAACTAAATTTAAGGGGTGATTCATTACAAGTATGATTACAAGATATAAAAAAGAATAATTGAATCAAATATTAAGTACAAGATTTACAAGTAAAGAATGCTAGAGTACAACAAGCAAGCTAACCACTTTTAAGTATTTGTGTCCAAGATATAAGGAGATCAAAGCATCACATCACATTTATGAAATCATCATAAATACATCAACAAATAAGATTTATGATTTTTAAGCACAAGTATTATGAAGATGAAGAATACCCACTCTTAGTTATTAAACCCACGAAACTATTTAGATTTTTTAGTCCAAGGTTGGATTATTAAGGTTTCTTAAGATTATCAAGTTTTAGTTACCTTTATTAATATTTCACCAAAGCCTCCTCCTCCTATTGCCAAATGGTTTTTGGATGCTCAAGATAGTATAGCAACGAGGCTAACCTAGCTGTCACAGTCAGCCCAAAGCATTGAGTTTTTACGAAAAGGACACTCATTCATGCCACGAGACCGTCCCCAGCCTATCACCGTCTGTTTCCCTCCTCAATACCTTTTCTAGATGGTGAAGATGGTGGTCTAAGGTACCCTAAAGAGTCTATTAAGTTATTATATGGATTAGGTAGACTTTTAGGTGTTTTTTAGAGTGTTTTGAAGATTTTATGACACTTTTAAAATGTGATTTAGTGCTATGGCCGAAACTTACTTCATCTTAAATGTGTTGCTTAAGTTTATGAAATGAAAGGAATTAACACATATAAGCTATGTGAGAACAAATTACCTAGTGCACCAATATGTAGCTTGCAAAGTAAAGAAGCAAAATGTAAGGGCAAGAACAACTTGCCAACAAGAAGAAGAAGAGAACCACACTTATCTTTATATGATTTAGAGCATTAAGATTCAAACACAAGTGTGAGAAATCAAATTTAAATATTTGCCTACACTATAAACTTATAAAAGAGATTACTTCAATCATGTGGCAAATGGCCTTAAAGATCATAGCATGAAAGAAAAACACCATTCACTTATTGAAGCATTTAAACATTTAGGGTTATTGATCTAAACATGTAAAATAAAGAATTAAACCTTAAAGCTCTCAAGCATGCAAATAGATCTAGCTAAGTTGATTATGCCCAATAGGCTTAAGATAAGGATTAATCATGTATGAGATCTAGATCTAGAATATTTTAGAACATTAAGCACTTAGATCAAAATCACATATTAAAACCCTAACCTTACCACTTGGGGTATTCCTCTCCCAATAGGTAGGCAATTAATTAGCTTGCTTAATCTTTAGGAAATATTGAGAAAAATAAAGAGGCAAGCAAGCAAGAAGAAAGAAAGCTAGGAAAAGAAACAACCAAACCAAGCAAAGCAAATCCCTACCCCACATCTTAGGGTTTGGGAGATGTCTTTCATCTACCAAACCCCACGTCCTAGCTCTAAAAGGGAAAAAATGCAAAAAGGGAAAGATCCAAACTAAACCCTAGCTACCCCAAGGCTCACATGTGGGAGGAGGCCATACAACTCCTTCTCCCACAACTATGAGCCACTAAAATAAAGAAAGAAGGCGAAGAAATGAACAAGAATGCTCAAAAATTGAAGAAGGAGGTTGAGAAATAGCTATCAATCCCTTTGGGGGGTCTTTGAGTGTTGTGTGAATGCCTTTGGGTAGCCAAAACCCCTCTCAATGAGATCTGAACCTGCAAAAACCAGCAAGGTATCCTTGCTGGAAATGCTACACACAACCAAAAGAGTGAAGAAAAACCTTAGGGCAAAATTTTTTTTCAAGAAAAAATTATAATATTTGATAAAAATAACTTATATTGCTAAGTTAAACTAGTTGAAATATATATGTAAATGAACAACAATATAGAAGAAGAGAAAGAGTGAGAAAGGAATTGAGTTTGTATGTTTATCAAGGAAGCCTTCTTGCTTGAGGTGTTCCCAATGAAACCCTTGAAGCTAAACCGACAAAACTCAAGAGGTGATGTGCATACAAGAAATAATATGTTTCATATACTAACAAGATGACATTTCAATCTTATCTAGCATAACAAGATATATAGATCTACAAGCATGTGCATTATTGGATCTACCCAAATAACATTTTACCTTAGGATCCAATGGATGCAATCACCAAAACAATTTGAACAACTTTACCTCATGTGTATGGAAAGAAAAAGCATGTGCATAACTCTTCCAATAATCCTCCAAAGTTTTCTCTTTATTACTCAAGAAGAAGTATCTTGGAGAAAACTATCTCCAAAACCCTAAGAGCTAGAGAATGGAAAATGTAGAGAGAGAGAGAGAGAGAGAGAGAGAGAGAGAGAGAGAGAGAGAGAAATCAAGTAGCATAACATTAGCTCAAGATATGGTGAGTTGGGAGTGAGGAGAGGGATTTATTTATACTTGGAGAGGAAAACCTACTTCTCTTGGATCAATTCCAAGTGTCCACCACCAAGCATAAGAAGAGATCCCAAGGCTAGGGCACACCATCTAGGGTTTGGATCCTAGATCTAGGATTTAGAAAGTGTGGAAAATGTTGGGATAAAGTAAAAGGGTGTGGGAGGCCTTGGGATTGATTCCAAGGAAGGTGAGAGGGCTCAAATAAAAAAAATTTAATTATTTGGGAAATTTCTAGATGGAGGGGGGCGCACTTCTCCTAGGAGGGCGTAACTTTTGGGGATGAGGGAAAGGATAGAGGGTGAGAGATGAGGGAGAGGGTGTTGGGATGAGGCAAGGAGGGACATGGGGGTGAGGGGAAACACACCAACCAATGGAAAGAGCCTCCCACCAATTAAAACTAATATGCCATGTCTCTCTCCTAAAGGAGGGCGTAACTTCCCCCTAGGGCATCACTTTTGAAGAGGGTGAGAGAGGGAAGGGGTAGAAAAAGGTTAGAAAGGGTTGGGTGGTTAGGTTAGGATTAGGGAGTCTATCTCTAACTTCTATCCATCATTGAACATGCTTTTAACTCATTATTACATTTTTTACAATTTTTCCATGTTTGGACTTTAGCAATTAAAATTGTTGTTTTAGACTGACTGACACTTTGGATGGAAAAACCCATGGAAAAAGTTGTCCGACTGAGAAGAAACTTGTTTCATGGATGTGGGGGTGATATTCCATTTATTTTGAGAAAAAATACCCCTATCAAAAGTCCGAGGACCTAGTTTTTACAATTTTTGCTCAAAAATAATTAAATAATTAAACCTCCAAACTTAGGAAAATTTAATTAAAAATTAGTTAATTAAAAAATATATATACTAGACTCGATGGAATTCCCAAAAACTTTATGATATGTCTTGCATGGTTATTTACAATGATTCCCTACAATAGTTACCAAAAGATAATCCCACTAGAACGTTGTTCACCACTTTGGAGGAACTATTGCAAGTGTGAGGGAAAAACTCAAGGGAAATCAATAAGGCTGAAAAGCCCAATTGATAACCTGAGGATAAAAAACCCTCGGTGAAAGGAAATCTCCCAGTAAATTGATCCCAAGGTAACTGACCTAGACATGACTCATGCAGACCTATTACATTATTAACCCACACAGGGGTGCGGAAATTCTAGTTACAAAAATAAGTGTTGGGGCCAAACAATGCCTTGTAGAACCCAATTTATTCGACAAATGAGCATCTAATGATGCATCTCTTCATAGCACATGGATTTGACCACCTATGTTGGAGAGGCGGTCAACATCTGGCTCCACATGGGGGCGTTTGTTTGATCTTCTCACATGAGACGGAGAGCATACGAGAATACAACACCTACAAACATAGTGCTCACCAATAACCAACATAAGAATACATATATATATAATGGAATAAATTAATGCTATATACAACGTTATTAATTTACAACAAAATGAAATCTATGATACCGAAAAAAAAATCTAAGTACATATTGACATAATGAATCAAATAATACAAAATTAAAATACAAGGAAGGGTTAGAGATACATTACAGCCATCCATGCAATGGATGAAATGATGCCACAAGTGTCTGAAACATCCTTGTCCAGGATGACTCACAGAAGACCCCTTCCCAAGTTTTATCAACTTGGAACTTTTTGTACGGAAGAACCAACCAGACTTCATGCTCCTTCCTTCCTTCAACCAAACACCAGAATATGACAAGCCGTGTAAACTCTGAATACTTTGTTGCTCATGATTGTCAAGGTGGGAGGCCAACCAATACTCATAATGATATGACATCGACAAACTAAAGTTTCCTTCCATTTTCACATAATTCTACATTAACTCATCTTCTGGTTGAGAGGTTGAAAAGGAACATACCACAGGAACCATCATATTGTTTTCCTCAATATTTTCAAAGTTATCCTTCAAAAAGATCAGTTCATTGGGAGGAGGGTGGGGACTTGAATCATCTAGATATTCAACATTTTCAAACTCAAATTCCTTTATCTCCTTAAAATGAATGATCGTCTCAACCATGGATCCATCTAGAATTTCCCCATGAACTTCCTCATCCTTTTCACTGTCAAGCTCAAGTTCAAGGGGGTTTGGATATTCAACATAAGTTTCATCTTCTGCAAGGCAAGCCTCCATGATATCTAGTTGTAAGTTCATGGCTTCAAACTGTTTGTTATGGGCATGCTGCATGTTCAGAAGTATTTCTTCAAGTTCCTTAATGGGATCTGGTGTAATGATCCCAAGCCATTATGCAAGGATCATCATGGTTTTGGTGTCTTTTAAAAACTGTTCTGGTTGTGGCATTTCTTCAAACGCTTCACTGACCTACTTGTTTACATGTGTTTACTTGTTGAATGGCCTCTTGATTTCGGCCTTAGGGTTTAATGTTGTGTTTATATGTGTTTTTCATAAAATAACAAGATACAATCATGGAACATACCTCAACCATATGAAATATGATAGACAAGCCAAAACATCCCAAATATGATTTTATTCATGAAATAGAGGAACCTGCTACAATGAAGATGCCAATCTGGAATGCTCAACAGATGGCTCCAAGATAGAAGTATGAGATGCTACAAAAAGCTCCTGACAATACAAAATAAGCCTCCGAAGGCTAGATAAGAGATGAAGACCAATGCCAAGGTAGATTTGGCCGTATGAAGTGCAGAAACCCTAACTGGATGATGCCACATCCTGCTGGAATGTTGAAGCTCCTCAACAATTTGGCCCTGCTACCAAATGTGTCCAATCACCCCAAGAAATATGTCAAACAGTATATCAGGTGATGGAAAGAACAACCCAGGTGCTTGAATCTCTAAGATCCCTCTCAAACCTTATGGATCTAAATCTCCTCCAATGTGTGGTACGCCCTCCTGGATGGTTGAAACCCTAATAATTCAACCTCTCTCCTAGAGACCTCCAATGGCTCCACAAATCGGCTAGAATGATAGATCGGGACGCTGCAATGGAAACCCAAGTTTTCAAATCATCAAAGGACCTGTTAGACCCTTGGATGTATCCACCCTCCAAGAAATGGTGCACCCTCCTCTTTGGGAAATCGTCCCAATCTCAATACAAATAAACCCTCTGTTGAAATGCCTCCGGAAACAACCAAGAATGATGCCAAGACACCTGCAAGGAAAACCCAATACCTATAATTCTCGAAATCTCTTCTCCTCAGCTAGAATGAATCCTCCCTCAATGGATGGTGTGCCCCTCTTGCTAGAAACCCTCAACTGGTGCGCCCTCTCTCTATCTGCACATGTAACTAATGTAGAATCCTCCTACAACTGAGTAGATCTGGAACTAGAATGGTGTGGGAGCGTATTGCATCTCCAAGACCAAGCTTGGGACAAGCTAGGTGGAATCTTTCACCACTGAATTGTCCTCTATGGTTTGTTAAGTCAAAACCCTCAAAACCCCCAATGTTGGGCTCACTAGCTAAAAGCCATATATCAAAAGATGATCATACATGAATGAATGAGTAGAGGCCCTTGTCTTTCCTTTATAATTTTTGGCTCACCTTGTCCCTCCAGAGTGACTTTCATGTTATGAATATTTAATTAAGTAATTAAATCACTTTAATTAATTAATTAACCTTTTTACCTCTGAAAAGCTCCTTATCTCTCCTTGTGGCTTCCCTGGCCACTGAAAGTCACTTCTCACCATCCCATCCTGTAGTGTTGCTTCTCCCAATTCCAATGAGCTATTACACTGAGAGGTTCCTCCAAGTAATGTGCCCAAAATGACCTCTTCAGTGAATTTAATTGACTTATAGCCCAAAATAGTCAAAATCATGGAAATCGTCAGAATGCAACGGAACCAAATCCAACTTGTGCGGAATGGCTCATAATGATGAAATATGATGAGAAATGAAAGTTGACTGTTGGACCCCACAATGCCTCTCAATAACGCTTGTACTTGCTATAACATCCATCTGGCTACTCTGGTCATCATAAACCTCGGCATTGTGATGATGTCCCAAAGTGGGGATATTACATCTGGTGGAGTATCTTCTTCTATGTATGAACTGATTGTGTCCATATCTTGAAGGTTCTTTCCCTTCCATCTTTCCATAAAATCATCAACCAATTCATTCGGAAACATGTAAGCTTCATCCAAAAACCAATTTTTAAGTTCAAGGATGTAGAGAACAAGTCATGAGTTCCTTCTCGAAGAATACTTTGTCAAATTATTTTAAAGTGGATTCGCCAGATGACCCAGTTTATTTCAGACAAACAAGATAATCAAACAAAGTAAAAACAAGAAGGAAAACAAAATTTAATTTATTAGGTTTGGAACAAGAATTGGATATCAATGAGTGCTTCTTCACCAAGAATTTCAAGAAGCCAAAAAGGATTGCTCCTTGTAGTATACTTGATATATTTGTTCAATGGAATCGCCACTTGGAAAAGAATCACACAAATCTAACCAATGCAAGCTCAAAGAATTTTAAGGACTAAAAATTTTATTGTTTAGTTCTTAAAGAATTAAGTTAAGTCATTTTGACCAAGGATAAATGACTTATCCTCAGCGGTGGCACCAAAGATGTTGTCGTCCTTATACACACTTGCAAACATGAGCTAAGTCCAGCTCACTTAGTGTGTCCTTGGAGGCACAATGCCTAGGTTCACAGCCCACGTTGTCACTTTGACCGGAACCTCTTCCATCTAGGCTCACTCCTATGGAAGCCAAGGGGGGTAGTCCCTAGTTTCTAGTTAAGTTTTAAAGTTAAGTTCTAAGAGTTGATTTTAGTTTGTTAACGTTTGGGGGGGTTCTAACCTAATATGCTAAGGAAGTAATGCAAGATGCAAGGTTAGTATGTTAAGCAAACCTTTTCCTAGGGCAACTAAGACTAGTGCCTAAGATTGGGCAAGGGGTCAACTAAATTTAAGGGGTGATTTGTTACAAATATGATTACGAGATATACAAAATAATAATTGAATCAAATATTAAGTACAAGATTTACAAGTAAAGAATGCTAGAGTACAAGAAGCAAGCTAACCACTTTTAAGTATTTGTGTCCAAGATATAAGGAGATCAAAGCATCACATCACATTTATGTAATCATCATCAATACATCAACAAATAATATTTATGAGTTTTAAGCACAAGTATTATGAAGATGAAGAATACTCACTCTTAGTTATTAAACCCACGAAAGTATCTAGAGTTTTTAGTCCAAGGTTGGACTATTAAGGTTTCTTAAGATTATCAAGTTTTAGTTACCTTTATTAAGCTTTCACCAAAGCCTCCTATTCCTATTGCCAAATGGCTACTGGATGCTCAAGATATTATATCAACGAGGCTAACCCTATCTGTCACAGTCAGCCCAAAGCATTGAGTTTTTATGAAAAGGGCACTCCTTCCTGCCACAAGACCGTCCCCGGCCTATCACCGTCTGTTTCCCTCCTCAATACCTATTTTAGATGGTGAAGATGGTGGTATAAGGTACCCTAAAGAGTCTATTAAGTTATTATATGGATTAGGTAGACTTTTAGGTGTTTTTTAGAATGTTTTGAAGATTTTATGACACTTTTAAAATGTGATTTAGTGCTATGGCCGAAACTTACTTCAGCTTAAATGTGTTGCTTAAGTTTATGAAATGAAAGGCATTAACACATATAAGCTATGTGAGTGCAAATTACCTAGTGCACCAATATGTATCTTGCAAAGTAAAGAAGAAAAATGTAAGGGCAAGAACAACTTGCCAACAACAAGAAGAAGAGAACCACACTTATCTTTATATGATTTAGAGCATTAATATTCAAACACAAGTGTGAGAAATGAAATTTAAATGTTTGCCTACACTATCAACTTATCAAATAGATTACTTCAAGCATGTGGCAAATGGCCTTAAAGATCATAGCATGAAAGAAAAGCACCATTCACTTATTGAATCATTTAATCATTTAGGGTTATTTATCTAAACATGTAAAATAAAGAATCAAACCTTAAAGCTCTCAAGCATACAAATAGATCTAGCTAAGTTGATTATACCTAATAGGATTAAGCTAAGGATTAATCATGCATGAAATCTAGATCTAGAATATTTTAGAACATTAAGCACTTAGATCAAAATCACATATTAAAACCCTAACCTTACCACTTGGGGTATTCCTCTCCCAATAGGTAGGCAATTAATTAGCTTGATTAATCTTTAGGAAATATTGAGAAAAAGAGAGAGGCAAGCAAGCAAGAAGAAAGAAACCTAGGAAAAGAAACAACCAAACCAAGTAAAGCAAAGCAAAGCCCTACCCCACGTATTAGGGTTTGGGAGATGCCTTTCATCTACCAAACCCCACGTCCTAGCTCTAAAAGGGAAAAAAATGCAAAAAGGGCAAGATCCAAACTAAACCCTAGCTACCTCAAGGCTCACACATGGGAGGAGGTCATACCACTTCTTCTCCCACAACTATGAGCCACTAAAAGCAAGAAAGAAGGAGAAGAAATGAACAAGAATGCTCAAAAATTGAAGAAGGAGGTTGAGAAATAGCTACCAATCCCTTTGGGGGGTCTTTGAGTGTTTTGTGGATGCCTTTGGGTAGCCAAAACCCCTCTCAACGAGATCTGAACCTGCAAAAACTAGCAAGGTATCATTGCTGGAATTGCTACACACAACCAAAAGAGTGAAGAAAACTTTTTCCTTTTTAGGGCAAAAATTTTTCTCAAGAAAAAATTTATAATATTTGACAAAAATGACCTATCTTGCTAAGTTAAACTAGCTGAAATATATATGGAAATGAATAGAAATATAGAAGAAGAGCAAGAGTGAGAAAGGAATGGAGTTTGTATGTGTCTCAAGGGAGCTTTGATGCTTGAGGTGTTCCCAATGAAACCCTTGAAGCTAAACCTACAAAACTCAAGAGGTGATGTGCATACAAGAGATAATATGTTTCATATACTAACAAGATGAAATTTCAATCGTATCTAGCATAACAAGATATATAGATCTACAAGCATGTGCATTACTAGATCTACCCAAATAACATTTTACCTTAGGATCCAATGGATGCAATCACCAAAAATATTTGAACAACTTTACCTCATGTGTATGGCAAGAAAAAGCATGCGCATAACTCTTCCAATAATCCTCCAAAGTTTTATCTTTATTACTCAAGAAGAAGGATCTTGGAGAAAACTATCTCCAAAACCCTAAGAGCTAGAGAATGGAAAATATGGAAAGAAAGAGAGGGAGGGAGTGAGAAATCAAGTAGCATAACATTAGCTCAATATATGGTGAGTTGGGAGTGAGGAGAATGATCTATTTATACTTGTAGAGGCAAAACTAACTCTCTTGTATCAATGCCAAGTGTCCACCACCAAACATAAGAAGAGATACCAAGGCTAGGGCACACCATCTAGGGTTTGGATCCTAGATCTAGGGTTTAGAAAGTGTGGAAAATGTTGGGATCGAGAAAAAGGGTGTGGGAGGCCTTGGGATTGATGCCAAGGAAGGTGAGAGGGCTCAAATATTTTTTTTTAAATTATTTGGGAAATTTCTAGATGGAGGGGGGCGCACTTCTCCTAGGAGGGTGTAACTTTTGGGGATGAGGGAAAGGATGGAGGGTGAGAGATGAGGGAGAGGGTGTTGGGATGAGGAAAGGAGGGACGTGGGGGTGAGGGGAAACACACCAACCAATGGAAGGAGCCTCCCACCAATTAAAACCAATATGCCATGTCTCTCTCCTAAAGGAGGGCGTAACTTCCCCCTAGGGCGTCACATTTGAAGAGGGTCAGAGAGAGAAGGGGTAGAAAAAGGTTAGAAAATGGTTGGGTGGTTAGGTTAGGATTAAGGAGTCTCTCTCTAACTTCTATCCATTATTAAAAATCATTTTAAATCATTATTACATTTTTTACAATTTTGCCATGTTTGGACTTTAGCAATTAAAATTGTTGTTTTAGACTGACTGACACTCTGAGTGGACAAACCCATGGAAAACGTTGTCCGACTGAGATAAAACTTGTTCCATGGACGTGGGGGTGATATTCCATTTATTTTGAGCACAAATACCCCTATCAAAAGTCCAAGGACCTAGTTTTTACAATTTTTGCTCAAAAATAATTAAACCTCCAAACTTAGGGAAATTTAATTAAAAATTAATTAATTAAAAAAAACTATACTAGACTCGACGAAATTCCGTGAAAATTTCTAAGATGTCTTGCATGGTCATTTACAATGATTCCCTAAAATAGTTACCAAAATATAAGCCCACTAGAACATTGTTCACCACTTTGGAGGAATTATTGCAAGTGTGAGGGAAAAACTCAAGGGAAATCATTAAGGGTGAAAAGCCCAATTGATAACCTAAGGATAAAAAACCCTCGGTGAAATAAACTCTCCCAGTGAATCAATCCCAAGGTAACTGGCCTAGACATGACTCATGTAGACCTATTACATTATTAACCCACGCAGGGGTGCGGAAATTCCAGTTACAAAAAGAAGTGTTGGGGCCAAATAATGCCCTGTAGAACCCAATTTCTTCGACAAATGAGCATCTGATGATGCATATCTTCATGGCACATGGAGTTGACCACCTATGTTGGAGAGGCAGTCAACAGGGAGAAAACAAATGTTGGAGAGTCTCAAATTGCATTAATCAACAGAAAGGTTGGAGAGTCTCAAATTGGACAAAACAAATTTTACAAATTGACATTCTAATTTTGTTGGTTAACCTTGAGACCACCACAGAAAGAGAACATGATTAAACCCTTAAAAACAACATTCTAAAAGTGAGATCAGTAACATAAATGAATATTGATGCCTTATTGTTGGCTCACTATAAGATAAGCATAAAGAAGCTATAAAGGATGTCTGGGTTTTCATGGGCCAATGTTGCCTCCAAAATGGCTCGATGGCCAAAATGTATGATATCTCAGTTAACACATGCAAGGTCAAGCTTGGATTGTATCAATTTTTTTGTTCAAGTAATGAATGCCAAAACATATGAATTTTTTTAATCAATAAAATAAAGGTACAAAATAAATATGGTACAGTTTGTTAATTATTCAACACGTGGTAACAGTCCTAGTCGGATTTCTAACCTACCTACATAGGAAAACATAAAATTGATATCTCTATCAAAAATGCAATATGACTTTTACTAGGAACTGAAACACATCAAGCTGAAGAAAGTAGAAGAAAGTACACATATCTTACTGAACAGATGTCCCCACATATTCTGACTTTATTATTGTTCTAGTTGCTTTAAGAAAGAGGAAGTAAATATCATTGTATATAGCCTTATATTTTTTATTCTTTTCTCTGATTTAAACATATATTTGTGAATATATCAAGTATCTTTCATAACAACAAAAAACACACACATATCTGAAACATAAATCAAATTATTGTTTATTACTCTTGAAAACAGGGATTACACCGAAAGCTTCATACTCTACCCTTCACCCACGGCTTCCTACTCTGAAAACTGAATGAATAAAACTTATACCCATGCCTTCTCCTTTATAAACTAGAAGAAAATGTACACATGCCTAACTGCACCTTAACTGAAATAAACTTAATCCCTATATCTATTCCTCACCTTGGGATTAGTGCCCTAATCTTGAAAAATTTCCACATGCAAAACATCCTAACTAATTGTGCATGCAACTACTAAGTCAAGCAAACTCAGAAATAGAACTGGAACTATACTGAAGATGGTGCATGTATCTCTCTCTCCTCCATAAATTCCTATGTACCCACATTATTGTTGTACAAAACTGTTGAAGAAGGGTGTATTGTTGCTTCTTTCATTAAGGACGATGTGCAAACCATTGCATGGAATCTCTACTGGAGCAACTATCACTCTACCTTATTTGCATATGCCTAGATTTTCTTTGCTTGTTTCTGCCATCAATGGCACTCTGCTCGACACTTTTTGAGGTACTAAATGTCCAACACTCCCTCTTACCAAGGAAAGTGTTCTCTGCCAAACACAATACTCCCTTTGATATGGAATCTCCCCTCTACTAGGGACTTGGTCAAACAGTTGACCAACAACGAACCCAAAGAAACATGAATCTAGTTTACTGCTTCCTTCTGTACTACAAGTACAAACTCTCTTCAAAATCTTTAAGGTGAAAACCTTATATACAAGGAACACTGCATCGACAACTTGTCGGCCTCTTTTGTCCTCCATGCCATCTTCACTAATCAAAATCTTCTCACACCACATCATGAAGTGTTTGGGACAAGGTTGTTGGGAGCTGGAAGTAGAAGCGGGAGTGGGAGAGAAAAACACAATTTTCAAAAAATCTCGAGAGTTGGAGCATTTTTTATATAATACATATTTAATATGTTTTGATATATATATATATATATATATATATATATATAAACATGCAGAATGTCTAATGAATTGAAAAAAAAAATGAAAACATAGATTTTAGATCATTTAACCACTAGATTAGTGATTATCATTAAAGCATCAACCATTTAATACACATATAACATCAATCAACATCAACAAATTGTAACATACAACATCAACCACAAAATGAAATAGATTCTAGACTTTAGAGCATCATATTCATTACCAAAGAGTTGTAAGATTCAATGAATAGTTCAATCTTCAAAGGTGAATTGTCATATAATGTTCAACATTTACAAAATAATCCATTATAAAGACAAAGTACTAAGTTATAGAGACTACTTCTAAACATGAAAAAGAAAAAGAGATCTAGTATACAATAGTAAGTATTATGCACTAAGTCTTCCTCTTGCCATGAAAAAAATTCTAGTTTCTTTTCCCATGATCTATGAAGAAGAGTAGGAGTGTGGAAGTGTTCATGGAACATGACTAGCAACTACATGGCCTCCATGTAACACTAGATGTTGTGAAGATAAAGACAAAACTATTGCATTTGGAAACTTGTTAGTGGGCTAGGGTGGCATGTCTACTTGAACAATATGATCACCATCATGATCACCCAAAATTTTAGCTTCTAAGTGCTCTAAAACCATGACTTAATCCTCCAAATTAATCTCCTATGGATTGTTATCCTAAGTCACATCTCCTTTATAATTATCATTCTCCACTACATCAAAATAATCTAACAACAACCTCAAGTTGTAATGCACATAAACCAATTTGTTTTCCTAGTCTACATTCAAGTTGTTTCTCTTTACATCGTGGATGAAGCTATAGGTGCTCTAACCTCTCTGCAGAAGAGGTGTTAACCACCTGAGAAAGCACCTTCACTGCCAATTTATACAAATATATAGTATAGGAGCCATACATGTTCCACCATTCATAGAACTCAACCTATCTTAATCTTTGGTTGCATGCAAGTTACCAAAGACTCCATGCTCACTATTGTACTTGCTCAATTCACTTCGTACTTGAGCACACTCCTCTTCCACAAGTACCAACTTGTCTAATGCAAGCATATAGCCATTTTTCACCTCTAGATCTATGTGTGTATTCTTACTAACCCCACCCCCAGGTATTGGCTGGACCAACCAAGATGGAGAATACTATTTTGGTGTAAGGACATATGTTAGGGCATGAAGTGGAACATTCAAATTATCCCAACTTTTGACCACGTGTTTATGGATATGATCATACAAGATCGCATCCCTCGGCTCAAAATTTTCTTTGATTTGGCCAGGCATGTTGTCCATCTGCTCATACACCTCTCCAATCACCGACTGAACTATATGTAGACTGAATCATACTGTAAATGGGTTTCATGAACTGTAGAATATACCTAACTTGTTGCTAAAATTGACCATAAAGAATTGTTTCCTCCACCTCCTGAAATTCAATTATGTCATATGTGGATGTAGCCTTGTCTTTTAGATCCTTATATGAATCACTTGAGACCATACTAGCCAATGCCTCTCTTACCTTCAAAAGGAACTTGAAGGTGAGATAATAGATAACAAATATGGTCTTTGCAATCTTTAGTAACTCCAACTTGGAGTGATTGCATAAAATGAAGTGGTCCATGGTAAAGCACAGATCCATCTATAATCATGGTCCTTCATTTTAATTATATCATGCATCAAAAGGTTCATTGTTGGAACCAAACGACCTGACCAAAATATGGTCCTTCTTACCTCTTTAGCTCTCCAGTGGTAGTTGAATATGACTATAGAAACCTTCAATATCACTTCCAATATCTCACAAATGGTATTCTTCAATCCCCCTTCCAATCTCTCCAATCTCTCTATGTATTCAATATCCTTTCCAAGCTTTCCAATCTCCCTTCAATATCCTCAAGAAATAACAAGAAGCCCACTCAAAACCTTCAATCTCATTTCCAATATATCACAATTGGTAGTATTCAATCCCCCTTCCAAGCTCTCCAATCTCCCTATGTATTCGATATTCTTTCCAAGCTCTCCAATCTCCCTTCAATATCCTCGAGAAATAGAAAGAAGCCCATCAAAACCCTCCTAGAAAAGATGAGTGAAATGAGAATTAGAATGAGAGAAAATTGGAGTGAGTGTTTTAATCCAAACAAACGTTCACCATACCTTTTGAATCCATTTGGAACCTTTACTTGGTTCCCAAACCACCCCAAAAAAGATGAATCTACTTCAGTGTGTGGGAGAAACTAGGGAGCATCCTGGGAGCATTCAGAGAGCGTTAAGGGCGTGCCCAAGGAGCACTCGAGGAGTGTTTAGGGAGAGATGCTCCTTGAGTGCTCCCAAAATGGACAGTGAGCATTTTTTTCCCAAGGGAACACGCTCCTAAAAATTATCCTAGAAGTGAGTGTTCAGGAAGCTCCCTTGGGAGCACAGATCAGGAGCAAGGGCGGGGGGGTGACCCTGCAGTGTAGGTTTGGTACTTCCTACAACAATGAACTCATTTTTCTCTAGTTCCAAGACAGGTGTAGAAAATATAACATATTGAAATCCTCACTAAACTCAAAACAATGCAACATGAGTGCAATCTCAACATTAAAATCCAAAACTAGTGGTGCATGCATCAACCCATCTAGGACAACTCCCCCTTCCTAAGAGAATCCTCCGACGAAGGGAGTAATGGTCTTGTTATCCCTGTTTTCTAGGGATAACTAGGATATCATGTCTCGAGGCCCACAGGCCCTAGACATGAAGTACCGAGAGCAGGATTGACCTGAGCATGGCCCTGGAGGGCCCATCCTTCTTATTCTTCGCCAGACTTGTCCTGTCAGCAGCAACAACTTCCATCACCATCGGCTTGGACCTGCATCAGAGGAGACTCTTGCTCCATGAGGTAATTGGTCCGAGGTATCATGGTATGTGTCATGTTTGATCGTTATAACCTTCTTATATATGCATCAGGTTCCTTACATTTCTAATTATTGCTTGGATCTTACACTAATCCACTTGACCATTGTTGGGGGGATTAACGGGGTGACCTAGCAAGCTTCTATTCATGGGTTTTGGTTAGCCACTAGGGGGGATTTGCAGAGCCATCGTCCGCTCCCACCATTCTATCATTTTACATCTTATCTCCCATACATCCATCCCATTCCCCTAGTCCAACCATTAGGATGACCTTTGAGGGTCACACTTTGTCCTGTGGGAAGAAGGGGCTAAAGGCCCAGGGGGTAAAAGCAGCTGGTAAAAGATAAAAGCCATAGGAAATGAAACCTAGATATGCTTCGCCCAGGGATCCCCGAGAAGGCAATAAAAGGCCTCTCGATAAGAGACAAAAGGGACCCTAAGAAAAATAATAAAACAAGACCTAACCAAGAGGATGGGAGGTCTCATCACGAGTTGGCCCATTATGTTCATAGGTATCCAGCAGTATGACATTGCCATTATCTGGTCACCACGCCAGGGAAATGACCTTTGGTTGCATGGCCAAGGGAAAGGGGGTCTCATCACGAGCCAGCCTGATCATTTCTATGAAGATACCAGTGGGTAACACTGTCAGCTCTGGCCACCATGCCAAGGCAGTGTCCTCTGGTCAGACCTTGAAATTAAAAAAAAAAAAAAAACATAACTC
>ML797036.1:140368-161195 GCA_009831015.1 Picea engelmannii
GTAAGTGTATTTTTCATGCAAAACTTCTTGAATGAATGGTTGTAGGTTAAATCTCTTGCATTTATTGTTATATTGCTATTATATTGCTTAATCTTAAAACCCTAGGTAGCAAGCACACAAGTAGGTCCTTGCTATATGTCCCCGTGATTGAGAAACTTGTTTTAGCCATTGATTAAGGAAGATATAGCCTAGTCGTTGCGACACTAATCATCCTTTTTCTGAGTTATCTTTGAGATATAGGTTGAAGAAAGAAGACGCCCTAGGCCTAGTTGATTCTACACCTAGGGTTTTGACTTTTTAGGGTTTGAAGGGCCTTGCTCTTGCAACACCTTTCTCCCTTAGATTTGTGTTTTAAAGCTAGCCATTTTTCCAAGAATATTTAAAGAAAGAGGAAGGAGCATGAGGCCTTGCTTAAGCAACACCGAAATGAGCCTCCTTCCCTTAGGGTTTTGATTTTAGGGCCCTCCCATTGCAGCACCATAGAACCTAACCCTCTAGTCTTTAGATTTTGATCCTCCCGAGACCTTGCCCTTACTTTTGACTCCATAATACCCTAAGGCACTGGTCTTTCTCTCCAACGTTGAGCTTGTTGTGTCAAAACAACCTTTCAAAATTCTCAAATTTGAAACCCTAACTAACCCTAACGTCTACTAACCTAGAAATTGATGATGATTTCATGCCTTAATTGAGCTTTTGGTTGATAGAAAACACTGTGGCTAGGTCATCCCATGATAGACATTGATATATTGATATTTTTCATTGACTAAATAACAAAACGTTGACCTCCTTGTCTATCATACTAACCCTAGGAAAAGCTGACGTCATCTCTAGCACAGTGACGCAACAACTGCATGTATATGAGCATTTGATGATATTTAATGCATTGAGTTAATTTAGGGATTGATCATTTTCATTGGATGCTATATCATTCTGGTATTTATTGACAAGTGACTTTAATTTGCCATTGCCATTATTGCAAACATTGACTTCGTCAATATTTACTGCTATTTATGCTCATTTACATTAAATGTTGATAGTCATTGATTAATGAAGTATTAACCATTGTTGCATGTACTGGTATCATTATTGTCTTGTCTCGCAAGCAGGTGCATCTTCTGTGGTTCTTCTTCATCTGACTATCTTCTTGGCGATAATCTGTGAAGGGAAAACTTGCCTTAATCCTTAAGCCTTTACCTTTCAAAACCCCAGATTGCCAGGGACGTCTCCCTTGGGTTTAGCCACCCTAAATAGAAAGAGCCCCCCATTGATGTGACAGTGGGTGGGGAAGCTCCCGTTACACCATTTTGACCCTTACCTTTCATCTACTTGACCTAAACTGCAAACTGAGCGATAATAGGTCTCATAAAGATTAGCTACCTCTTGTTATGAGAATTCTTCCATAACAACATTATCTTGATACTCTTCCATACTCACATCTGTGAAAATCAGGGAATCAATTACTAGTTCCACACTAGGTTCTAACACTATCTCCTCAACATTGGAGAAACTCTCCTTCGATATGGCATCCTACCCTACCTATTCCACTAGGTCTATGAGTATCCTATAAAGGCCACCTTATCACACTCCCTTGGCCAAAACTCAACCAGATCCATGGTTGTTGTCTCTGATGGTGACTTGCTAACAATCAAACTTAGCCAAACACTATAAATCTACCATGCAAGAAACTGAAAGAAAACTCTTTGTTAAATTGTGAACATAAAAACCAAAATTTAACTCAAGAACATCACTTGAAGGCATCTGATAATACATGGATCCCAATCCCTTCACAATATATATGGCATCATCACCTAACTGCACAAGAATTCCTCCCTCTTTCCCTTGAAACCTATTGAAGGTATTTATGTCATAAGTCATGTCTCGAAGCTCAACTATCCACATACCATCCAACCCCTGAAATTTTGTAAATGGAAAGATTAGACACCATGGAAAAGTAGGCATCTATCTTGGCATTCAAGTCGTCTACACCATAAGCATATGCACTCCATGCAAACTCTTGGTGTTGTTCATATTGTTTACCCTTTCCCTTCTTCCTCTCAAGACATTGAGAGGCATGGTGACTATGCTTTTTGCACCTAAAGCACTTGATATGACTCATCGAAAATGTACCAGACCTAGCCCTCATCGAAAATGTGGGGAGAGGAGATAGGAAAGGAGGACTTGGGAGGGGTCAGAAGAGCAAGTTGGAAGAATCAAATTCTTCATGTCAAGGGAAGAAATACTTGAGTCATATCTAATGCTTTAGGTGTGGCAAGCACTGTCACTATGCTTCTTAGTGTCCTAAGAGGAAGAAGGAGAAGGGGAAGGGCAAGCAGTAGCAACAAGAGTTTGCAAGAAGTGCATAAGATTCAATTGTGAACAAGTTGATTTCTAGGCTTGATACTACCTTCGCATGATGTCATGTCTTTCCACGAACACCGTTTTAGGTGATGGATGGTATGTGGACAGTGGGGCTTCTAGACATATGACTTATGACAAAAATATCTTCAGCGGGTTTCAAGAGCAAGAGGGAGGACTACATGAGGAGTTGGGTGATGATGCCACGTATATTGTGAAGGAATTGGGATCCATTTATTTCAAAATTCCTTTAGGTGATGTTCTTGAGCTATATTCTTTTTTATATGTTCCTAAGTTAATAAAGAATCTTCTTTCAATTTCTTACATGGCAAGTTTATAGTGTTTGGCTGATATTGATGGTTAACAAGTCCCCATGAGATTCAAAAACCTTGGATCTCATCAACATTTGGCTAGAGTAGTGCGAGACGGTGACCTTTATAGGCCACCTGTAGATCCAGTTGAGCATGTGTGGTAGGAAGCCATGATGGAGGAGTTTACCTCCAACCCTTGAAGAGACAGTCATAGAACCAACTATGGAATTAGTGATTGATTCCTTGAATACAAATAATAGGAGTATGAAAGAGTATCAAGAAAATGTTGTCAGGAAAGGATTCTCTCAACAAGAGGGAGCTAACCTTGATGAGACTCTTACTCCAATTGTTGGAGGATTCTCCCAAGGTGAGGGAGTTGCTCTGATGAGCTAATGCTTGCACCACCAGTTTTGGATTTCAGTATCAATGAGTTTGTACGCATGAGGGATTTTTAGGCTTAGTGCAGATTTCAATTCATTATTTCATAGATTGAATACACTGATCTTGGCCCTGTATACATATGAGTTCATTATTGTGGTAAAATTGGAGCAATTCATGATCTGTAAAATGATGTTGACCAATGAAGATGGCATGAAAGGAAAAGAAGGTTGGTAGGTTGTTGATGTAGTGTTCCTTGTACAAAGAGTTTTCACATTGAATATTCTGAAGAGAGATCGGAGTATAGAAGGAAGGAAGAAATTATCCAGATTCATGTTTCTTCATGTTCGTTGATGATCAATCATCTAACCAAGCCCCTAGAAAAATGGAGATTCTAGATGTGGAGGGAGTATCTTGCATTTAGTAGAGAACGCTTTCCTAAGTAAGAGGGAGTGTTGGATTTGTATTCCCTCATAAAGTGCAAAGTAGAGTGCCATTAATGGCATCAACAAGTACAAGAGACATGGGGCATACAGAGAAGGAATGTGTGACATGTGTGAAGGTTTGTATAGCAATGAGGAAACCATCATCCAGTAGAGTATTGTATAGCAATATAACAACTTTTTATAATGCTCCTTCAACAATCCATACAATGGTAATGCGGTTACAACAACATTTATGGAGAGAGAGATGAGAGGATGCATGCATGCAAAACGCATGTGTGTGCCATCCTTATTTTAGTTCAAGTTTAGATGCCTTTTATATTTAGTAGTTTAGTTTTATTTTTGGTTTTTCTTTAGTTAGTATTTCCATGCACAATTAGAGGATATAATTTCCTAGTTAAGCAAGGCACTCATGCATGTGGATTCTAGTCTGAGTTAGGATGCAGGTATCTAAGAGGATGCATGTTTTCATTGCCCGGTTCATCTCCAATAGAGGCTTACTTTACTTAGGTTCATCTATCCATGCAAGGAAGACGCTTTAGGGTTAGGGTTTAATATTTCTAGTTAATGCATTGTGGTGCATGTGTCCAGATACATTATACCTTCTCATTTATAAAGGAGAAAGTAGGGATATAGGTTTTATTCATTCAGTTTTTAATTCAACAATTAGCATTTTGTTGTTTTCATTTTCACAAATAATGAAAAACAACATGTTTTGACAACCAATTTATTGTGTTTCATTATATATTTCTGCAGTACGTGTTTATAGAATCTAGCAATTTTGAGTAGCTTTAAGTTTTCCATTGTTTAGTTTGTTGTAGGAATTATCTTAGAGTGCGGAATTTGTTTACCATGATTTGAGAAAATATAACAAAAGGGACAAAAAATCATAATGCAATGTTTTTGAATCTTCTTCCTAGCATGAGCTTAACATGCACATATACCTCAGAGTGCAATTTTGAGTAGCTTTAAGTTTTATGATGTCTAGTTTCCTATAGCAATTATTTTAGAGACCAAAATATGTTTACCATTCTTTGAGAATATCTAACAATAAGGGAAAAAAATCGCATTGCAATGTCTATGAATGTTCCTCGTAGCTTGGTATTAACATGCACATATACCTCTATTGATCTGTAAATGGTGGGCCTATGGCCTATCCGTTTCATCAACGCGGATTCTTTGCAGAATTTATATTTTGTTCGATGTTCTTTGAGTTTACTGCTTGGTTTGCATTGCTTTTGGTCGCTAGACCAACACTAAGTTCCCAAATTGTGTCCAAGACCAGCAATGAAGGAAATGTTGAGTGAATGGATTTAACCATCCAACAGTGGAGAAAAATGTCAAGGGGGAAAATTAAGTCAACCAACAGGGAAGAAAATGTTCTTTGTATGAATTTAGTAGCTCAATAATGCAGAAAAATGCCCAGGGAGATTTTAAGCACTCGACATGAGATAAAAATGACTAGGGGTGAACTTGGACATCTGGCATCACAAAAAAATGACTTTGGCTGAGTTTAGGCATTCCACATCAAAGAAAAAAAGGTTGAGGGTGATTTTAGACACTCAACATCAGAAAAAACAATCATGGGGCAAAAGGAACATACCCAGCTAAAAAAATGACCCAACAATGATTAACTTTGACCAACTTCTCAATTGAGATGCCTATCACTAAGAAAAATGCCCAAAGAGTTAGAAATTCTCCAAGCATAAGTAAAATTGTACGACAAAAAAATAAAATGCCCAAAGGAGCGAATATAATTTGTGGGTGAGTGGAACCTCAGTCAACAAGTCAAAACATAACTCAGAGAGGATTGAGCTAATGATGCTTGGATCTATTAACCAAAACAAAATTTTCAAGCAATAAAACTCAAACCAAAACCACAATATACCTCACAAAGCATATTGCACCCACATGTAAAAACAACACAGATTTGTTTTTCTCAAGAAATTCATTACAATGGGTGAGCTATGCATGCCCAGAAAACTTATACATTGTTACTCACAAAAATAAATGCAGATGGTCATGGCTCAAAGATTCCTTCACTCATTGTGGACAGGCTCCTTAATTCCTTCGTCCATTAATATTCAAGCAGGATGCACTCTTCGAGCTCTCGTCTCTACAAACTTCCCAAGTTCTCCTTGCCTTCCCCTTGCTCACTACAACCTTTAATTTTAATGAGCTTCATTTGGAAGGCCAACCATCACAATGGTTTCTCTTTTGTTTCCAACTTTGTCAAAAAAGAAAAAATAAAAGAAAAGAAAAATTACAAATTTACAAAGTATTTTGGGTGAGGATCCAATTCAGATAACACCTCCCCATTTGTAGGCTTTTGGTCCCCAAAAGCTTCAACTCCATTCAATCTTCTTCTCCAATCAACAAGCAGACTCTGGCAAATCTCCACAAAAGGGTTCTTTCGTTATAGGATGGAAGATAAGAGATGAATAGGGGTCACCTTTGGCATAACCTTGTTGTCTTTCTCATGGATGTGGATGACATTCACCACTGCAATAGGATTTTTGACAACCATTTCTCCTTGGGATGCAAGTGCATGTAGCTCATCTTTCCCCTTGACCTTGACTCTCCAAGATTTCATCTTGGTTGTTCGGTTCTTGGGATGGAGTTCGGGATGAAGCCTCCAACATTTGGCCTCTGAATGTCCAGGCAATCTGTAGTACTGACAATAGTTCCTACATGGGATGCTTATCCTTCTAGAGTGCCAACAATTGCTAGCCTTATGAACCCTTTTCTTGCAAAAAAAACAAACTATTCCATACCTCTTCGGTTTGTGATGATGCTTGGTTGCTTGGTTGTTTGGTCCCCCAAGAGTTGGAGTGAGTATGGATGGAGGAATCATCTCTTTGCTACCCTCTTCCAAGCTTCTACAAGTAGATTTGAGTGGTTTGTTGCACATGGGATTTTTTTCGGTTCCTCTTGTCTTGACGAAAGTGGTTTGAGTTGCACTTGTGTTGGCATTTTGTCCACTAAATCCTAGGCCTTCATCCTTAGACCTATGTTAAGCTACATTTGGAATCAAAATCCTTTGGCCTTCCTTGCCTATCCCTTGGCCATCATAGACCATTTTCCTCATGAGCTTGGAACCAATGCCTCTAGTGTGCTTCTCAAAGTTACCAAAGGTTTCTTGAGAAAGGGGCTTAGAAGGTGAGTTTACCATGATTTTCTTCATCATGGTACTAACTTCAACAATGGAAATGGAAGGGGATTTCTTGGTCTCTTGGACAGTTTCTTCTAGCTTCTTCAAGGCCTCTTTCTTTGCTGCCAAGTCCTGGTATAGGTGAGCAATGATCTCGATGAACCTCTCCTCTTGTTAATTATCCAACTCAATAGATTTCTCCCCCAACTGCAAGAGTTGCAATATGCTTTTGTCTAATTCTACCCTCATGGTGGTGAATGAGTCTTAGCACTGGGAAAGCTCTTTCTCCAACTCATTTGTTCTCTACCTCCAATACTGACTTTCTTCTTGGATCTACTTGAAGTATCTCAACTCTTACAACTTTTCTATGTTCAAATATTTTCCCATGGCAGCTTCTTCAAGGTCTCAATGAACCTGCTTCGATACCATCTAATTTGTAAATGGTGGGCCTATGGTTGGTCCATTTCATCAATGTGGATTCTTTGCGGAATTTTTATTTTGTTCTATGTTCTTTAGGTTGTTTATTGCTTGGTTTGCATTGCTTGTGGTGCTATACCAATACTAACTAAGTTCCGAAACTGTGTCCAAGACCAACAATGAAGGAAATATTGAGTGGACATATTTAATCATACAACATTGGAGAAAAATGTCGAGGGGCGAATTAAGCTGACCAAAAGTGAAAATCATATTATTTATATGAATTTAGTAGCTCAAAAATGGAGAAAAATACCTAGGGCGATTTTAAGCACTCGACATTAGATAGAAATGACTAGGGGCGAATTTAGCCACCTGGAATCAGAAAAAAATGACCTAGGGCGAGTTTAGACATTCAACATCAAATAAAAAAGACTTGGGGTGAGTTTAGACACACAACATCATAGAAAAACGACCTGGGGTCAAAAGGAAGATGACCAACTAAAGAAAAAAGACAAAACAATGATTAACTTCGACTAGCTTCTCAATTGAGATGCCTAGCACTAAGAAAAACACCGAGAGAGTTATAAATTCGTCCAGGCATAAGTAAAATTGTCTGGCAACAAAATAAAATGCCTAGAGGAGTGAATACAATTTGTGGGTGAGTAGAACTTCAGTCAATACGACAAAATGTAGCTCAGGGAGGATTGAGCTAATGAAGCTTGGATATACTAATCAGAATAGAATTTTCAAGCAATAAAACTCAAACTAGAACCACAATATACCTCACAAAGAATATTGCACCCACACATATAAACAACATAGATTTATTTTTCTTGGGAAATTCATTACAATGGGTGAGCTATGCATGCCCATAAAACTCATACATTGTTACTCACAAAAAGAAATGTAGATGGCCATGGCTCAGAGATGCCTTCACCCATCATGGGAAGGCTCTTTAACTCCTTCATCCATCAATCTTCAAGCAAGTTGCACTATTTGAGCTCTCATCCTGCAAACTTCCCAAGTTCTCCTTGACTTCCCCTTGATTATTACAATCTTCGGTTTTAATAAGATTTCTTTGGAAGGCCAACCATCACAATGGTTCATTTATGCTTCCAACTTTGTCAAAAAAGACAAAATAAAATAAAAAGAACTATTACAAATTTACAAAGTATTTTGGGAGAGTATCCAATTTGAATCATCTACACTTTCTAGATTTCCCTTTCTATCTTCATTTGCATGGGCATCATCTAGGAAATCCAACCAATGTTTTCCATCATTTGATCCAACTTTGGGTTTCTTTGAACCATCATTGGGAATGGGTTCAATCATTTGGGTTTCTATTTTTCATTGTATTGCATTATTTTAAAAGAAACAACTCATTGAGGAAGGAAACAAAACCTTGTGAGGATGGATACAAATTGTTGGGCCATAGTGTTTCACTAATGCATGAACCTAATCAATATTAAGCATTGCCCTGCTATCATAATTTACATTCTTCAAATTAACGAAAAACAAGAATAGCGTTGTCTGCATTCAATTAGAAAATTCCTACGCACACCCCTTAGGCTCACATTCCAGGCTTAGTCGGCCTCATATTCCAGGCACTCGGTGAAAATTCAAGAGAGGTAGTATCTATACTCCAAATGATGTCATGGATTTCACAAGTTTTATAACATTTTCCCAAACACATCTCAACTCCTCAACAAAGGGTTTTTCTTGTGTACTCATAACAACAAAACACAAGGCCTTGTAACCCTCGAGGGATAAGTCAACCAAAAGTATCCATATTAATCTCGGTTCCTAGTACAAGACTCACTACTCCAAACCAAAGTATGGTCCAGTGGTTTAGAAAAAGGAAAGCATGGTCGTGATGCTGAGATTGTTCCTATCTTTGTAATGATTAAGAATAGGTTGAATAATTCAAGAAATATTGTTGTCTTCAAAAACACTAGTTGGACACTTGTTAGATAGGAAAGTTGAAACATGCATAAGTCCAAAAACTTGAAGAGAAATTTATAGAACCAAATATGGAATTCATTATTGATTCCTTGATTACAACTAATAGTAGTATGAAAGAGTACCAACATAAGGTTGTCAGAAAAGGATTCTCTCAACAAGAGGGAGCTAACCTTGATGAGACTCTTACTCCAAATGTCATAGGATTCTCCCAAGGTGAGGGAGTTTCTCTAATGGGATAATGCATGCACCGCCAGTTTTGGATTTTAGTATCAATGAGTTTGAACTCATGTTAGCGTTTTAATTTTACTTCAGATTTCAATTTGTTATATTATAGATCCAATACACTAGTCTTGGCCCTCTATACAGATGAGTTCATCATTGTAGGAAATCTGGAACAATCCATGATGTGGTGTGAAACAACGCTGACCAGTAAAGATGACATGAAAGGAAAATAAGGTTGGCAGGTTGTTGATGCTGTGTTATTTGTACAAAATGTTTTCACCTTGAAGATTCTAAAGAGAGTTCAGAGTATAGAAGGAAGTGATGATCACGATTCATGTTTCTTCAGGTTCGTTGATGGTCAATTGTTTGACTAAGCCCCTAGAAAAAGGGAGACTCCATATGTAGAGGGAGTATATTGTATTTAGTGGAGAACACTTTTGTTGGTAAGAGTGAGTCTTGGATTTTTATTGCCTCAGAAAGAGTATAGCAGGGTGCCATTAATGGCATCAACAAGTAGAGGAGACCTGGGGAATACAGAGAAGGCATGTGTGACAAGTGTGAAGGTTTGTACAACAATGAGACAACCTTCATCTAGCAGAGTATTGTGCAGTAGTACAACAACTTCATACAATGCTCATTCAACAATTCCATACAATGGTAATGAAGAAACATGAGGATTTGTGGAGAGAGAGAAAAGAGGATGCATGCATGCCAAACACATGTATGTGACATCCTAAATTTAGTTCCAGTTTAGATGCCTTTTATATTTAGCAGTTTAGTTCTATTTTTGGTTTTTCTTTAGTTAGTATTTGCATGCACAATTAGAGGACGCAGTTTCCTAGTTAAGCAAGGCGCTCATGCAAGTGGATTCTAGTATGAGTTAGGATGAAAATATCTAAGAGGATGCATGTTTGCATTGCCCAATTCATCTCCAATAGAGGCACACTTCACTTAGTCTCATCTATCCATGAAAGGAAGGTGCTTTGGGGTTAGGGTTTAATATTTCTAGTTAAGGTGTCAGTGTGCATGTGTCCAAATACATTGTACCTTCTAATCTATAAAAGAGAAGGCATGGGTATAGTTTTTATTCATTCAAATTTTACTTCAGTAGTTCGCAGTTTGTAGTCTTCATTTTTTGAAATAATGAAAAGCAGTAACATGTTTTGACAGTCAATTTATTGCATTTCCATTATATATTTTCTACAATACATGTTTATAGAATCTAGCAGTTTTGAATAGCTTTAAGTTTTCCACTGTATAGTTTCATGTAGGAATTATTTCAGAGTGAAGAATCTATTTATCATGCTTTGAAAAAATCTAACAAAAAGGACAAAAACTCATATTGCAATGTGTGTGAAGCTTCCTCCTAGCATGAAATTAACATGCACGTATACCTCTGAGTGAAGTTTTGAGTAGATTTAAGT
The DNA here is from genome assembly GCA_009831015.1 of Picea engelmannii. Taxonomy (NCBI): domain Eukaryota; kingdom Viridiplantae; phylum Streptophyta; class Pinopsida; order Pinales; family Pinaceae; genus Picea; species Picea engelmannii. Next base: position 151,032 of record ML797036.1, read on the forward strand.
TTTTTTTTGTTTAGTTTCATGTAGGAATTCTTTTAAAGTGCAAAATTTGTTTACCATTCTTTGAGAAAATATAACAGAAAGGACAAAAACTCGCATTGCAATGTTTGTGATTGTTCCTCCTAGCGGTTATACTCTAGGTCTGTGTGGAGTAGGTCACACCCGAGGGCGAGTTCGAACAGTTTGAAATAGTATGACACAAAAAAATCACCTATGCTCACACTAGCACTACCCTGATATTAAGCCTCACATGACTCGTGCTCTTTGCTCTTTGCATAATGATGGAAGCACTTTTATCATGCAACTCTTAGATTTTCATTTGTCTCACTCGAAAGAAAAGGATTTTTCCAAAGGATGTTTCCATCCCCGTACTTCTCTTATCAGTCCAGAGTTGCTCACCCAATCAATTGCGCCAACAACTGACTTTGTTACGATATGATTGTCGTGTTATTAACACATGTAGATATTGGTCATTCACAGAGGTACGTGTCATCCGAGCTATGTCACACTTTCGATGGGCTCAGCTAGTTGGTCTATTTCATAGAAGGAAAAAGAAAATTGCTTGTGAAAGTGAGAAATTCCTCACCCTTTGGTCGAGCCTGCTTGCACATTCTCTGTAGGCGATGCATTCTTCGTACTTAGATAACACGAATTTGACCAAAACTGATGTTATGACCACTTGATTAGTGGGGGAAAACATGAATTTCCTAAATAGACAATATTTCTTTCGTTTACCGAGATTACAATGTGTGATCGATGGTTCGTGCAAGGGATTTCCCCACTTTCATAGTATAAACATTTCTCCGCAGATTTCTCTCACATTGATTCATTTAAGCATGGGATCAACATGCACATATACCTCTACACTTTATAGATTCCCCTTTCTATCTTCATTTGCATGGGCATCATCTGGGAAATCCAACCAATGCTTTCCACCATTTGATCCACCATTGGGTTTCTTTGAACCATTGTGGGGAATGGGTTCAGTCGTTTTGGTTTCTATTTTGCACGATATTGCACTATTTTAAAAGAATCAACTCACTAATGAAGGAAACAAAACCTTGTGTGGATGGATGAAAATTGTTGGGTCATAGTGTTTCACCAATGCATGAACTTAATCAATATTGAACATTGCGCTCTGATCATAATTTACATTTTTCAAACAAAAAACAAGAATAGTGTTGCTTGCATTCAAATAATTGTTACATTAACAGGTTCCTACGCACAACACTTAGGTTCACATTCCATTCTTAGTTGGCCTCATATTCCAGGCACTCAGAGAAAATTTGGGAGAGGTAGTATCTATACTCCATGGGTTTCACAAGTTTTATAACATTTTCCCAAACACATCTCACCTCCTCAACAAAGGGTTTTTCCTCATAACAACAAAACCCAAGGCCTTGTAATCCTCAAGGGATAAGTCAACCAAAAGTATCCATATTAATCCCAATTCCTGGTCCAAGACTCACTACTCCAAACCAAAGTATGGTTTTGTGGTTTAGCAAAAGATAGGCATGGTCATGATGCTGCAATTGTTCTTAGCTTTGTAATGATTAAGAACAGGTTGAATAATTCAAGAAATATTTTTTTCTTCCAAAACACTAGCTCGACACTTGTTAGATAAGAAATTAGAAACATGCATATGCCCATTAACTTGAAGAGACATTGATAGAACCAACTATGGAATTAGAGATTGATTCCTTGATTACAATTAATAGGAGTATGAGAGAGTACCAACATAAGGTTATCGGAAAAGGATTCTCTCATCAAGAGGGATCTAATGTTGATGAGACTCTTACTCCAGCTGTTGGAGGATTCTTCCAAGTGAGGGAGTTGCTATGATGGGCTAATGCATGCATTGCCAGTTTTGGATTTCAGTATCAATGAGTTTGTACGCATGTTGGCATTTTAATTTTAGTGCAAATTTCAATTCATTATTTGATAGATCTAATACACTGGTCTTGGCCATGTATATATGTGAGTTCATTATTGCAGGAAATCTGGAACAATTCATGAAATGACACTGACAAGTGAAGATGGCATGAAGGGCAAAGAAGGTTGGCAGGTTATTGATGCAGTGTTCTTTGTACAGAAGGTTTTCACCATGAAGATTCTGAAGAGAGTTCGGAGTAGAGATGGAAGCAATGATCCTGATTCATGTTTCTTCAGGTTCATTGATGGTCAACCATTTGACCAATCCCCTAGAAAAAGGGATATTCCATATGCAGAGGGAGTATCTTGTATTTAGTGGAGAACACTTTCCTCGGTAATAGGGAGTGTTGGATTTTTGTTGCCTCGGAAAGTGTACACCAGAGTGCCATTAATGGCATCCGCAAGTAGATGATATCTGGGGAATACAGAGAAGGCATGTGTGACATGTGTGAAATATTGTACATCAATGAGGCAACCCTCATCAAGCAGAGTATTGTATAGTAGTACAACAACACCATACATTGCTCATTCAAAAATTCCACACAATGGTAATGAGGGCACAGGAGCATTATGGAGAGAGAGATAAGAGGATGCATGCATACAAACACATGTATGCATCATCCTCAATTTAGTTCCAATTTATATGCCTTTTATATTTAGCAGTTTAGTTATATTTCTAGTTTCTCTTTAGCTGGTATTTGCATGCACAATTAGAGGATGCAGTTTCCTAGTTAAGCAAGGCGCTCATGCATGTGGATTCTAGTTTGAGTTAGGATGCAGATCTCTAAGAGGATGCATGTTTTCATTTCCCAGATCATCTCCAGTAAAGGTGCACTTCACTTGGGCTCATTTATCCATGCTAGGAAGTCTCTTCAGGGTTAGGGTTTAATATTTCTAGTTAAGGCGTCATTGTGCATGTGTCCAGATACATTGTACCTTCTAATCTGTAAAAGAGAAGGAAGGGGTATATGTTTTGTTCATTCAATTTTTAGTTCAACAATTAGAAGTTCGTTGTTTTCATTTTCACAAATAATGAAAAGCAGTAAGAGGTTTTGTCAATCAACTTATTGTGTTTCCATTATATATTTTCTACAATACGTGTTTATAGAATCTAGCAGTTTTGAGTATCTATAAGTTTTCCACAGTTTAGTTTCCTGTAGGAATTCTTTTAGAGTGCAGAATATATTTACCATGCTTTGAGAAAATCTAACAAAAGGGACAAAAACTCATATTGCAATGTCTATGAATATTCCTCCTAGCATGAGCTTAACATGCACATATACCTCAGAGTGCAGTTTTGAGTAGCTTTAAGTTTTCTATTGTTTAGTTTCTTGTAGGAATTCTTTTAGAGTGTAGAATATGTTTACCATTCTTTGAGAAAATCTAACAGAAAGGACAAAAAATCACATTGCAATGTCGACGAATGTTCCTCCTAGCATGGGCTTAACATGCACATATACTTCTACACTTTCCAGAATTCCCTTTCTATCTTCATTTGCATGGCCATCATCTAGGAAATCCAACCAATGTTTTCCACCTTTTGATCCACCTTTGGGTTTCTTTGAACCAGTGTTGGGAATGGGTTCAGTCATTTAGACTTCTATTTTGTATTGTATTGCATTATTTTAAAAGAACCAACTCACTGGTGAATGTAGCAAAACCTTGTGTGGATGGATGAAAATTGTTGGGCCATAGTGTTTCACCAATGCATGAATCTAAACAAGATTAAGCATTGAGTTGTGATCATAATTTACATTCTTCAAACAAAAAACAAGAATAGTGTTGTCTGCATTCAAAGAATTGTTACATTAGCATGTTACTATGCACACCCCTTAGGCTCACATTCCATGCTTAGTTGGCCTCATATTCCAGGCACTCAAGGAAAAATTGGGAGAGGTAGTATCTATACTCCAAATGATGTCATGGATTTCACAAGTTTTATAACATTTGCGGCTTTTCCCAAACACATCTCACCTCCTCAACATAGGGCTTGTCTTGTGTACTCATAACAACAAAACCCAAGGCCTTGAACCCTCAAAGGATAAGTCAACCAAAAGTATCCATATTAATCCTAGTTCCTGGTGCAAGACTCGCTACTCCAAACCAATGTATGGTTCATTGGTTTAGCAAAAGACAAGCATGATCATGATGTTGAGATTGTTCCTAGCTTTGTAATGATTAAGCAAAGGTTGAATAATTCAAAAACTCTATCTCGACACTTATTAGATAAGAAAGTAGAAATATGCATAGGTCCATTAACTTGAAAAGACAATTGTAGAACTAACTATGTAATTAGTGATCAATTCCTTGATTACAATTAATAGGAGTATGAGAGAGTACCAAGATAAGGTTGTCATAAAAGTATTCTCTCTGCAAGAGGGAGATAAACTTGATAAAACTCTTGGAGAATTTATTAATCAGTTTTGGATTTGGTAATCATGGTTTGAATTTCACAACACGTCCAAGTAAAAATCCAATAAAGGATTTGGTCTGTAACAATGAAAATACTATCTTTGCTATACCGAGTGAGCATGTGAAAGAGTCAAAACAAGAATGTGTTGTACTGATCAGAAATGCTAAGCTGCCCAAGCACAACATTGATAGGGATGAAGCCATTGTGTTGAAAAATATGAGAGAGGATAAAGAAATCATGGTTATTAAAGTTGAAAAGGGAAATGCAACAATAACTATAAACAGATCAAATTATGAGGACAAAACGTTGGACCATCTATTGAACAACAAAAGCTATAAAATCTTAGTTGAACCCCCACCAATCAAATCATGAAGGAGGTAACATTGGCCATAAAAAACTCTTCTCTCGATGAGGAAGTTAAATCTAAACTAGCCCCCAATAATTGTATGGTTCCATGAATTTATGAGTTACCTAAAATTCACAAAGAAAATGCATCTCTCAGACCCATCATTGAACAACAAAAGTTATAAAAACTCAGTTGAACCCCCACCAATTAAATCATGGAGGTAGCATTGGCCCGTGAATAAAATCATGAAGGAGGTAGCATTGGCCCATGAATAAAATCATGAAGGAGGTAGCATTGGCCATAAAAAAAACTCTTCTCTCAATGAGGAAGTTAAATCTGAACTAGCCCCCAATAATTGTATGGTTCCATAAATTTATGAGTTACCTAAAATTCTCCCAAGGTGAGGGAGTTTCTCTGAAGGGCTAATGCATGCACCGCCAGTTTTGGATTTTAGTATTAGTTTTGGATTTGGTAATCATGGTTTGAATTTCACAACAGGCCCAAGGAAAAATCCAATAAAGGATTTGGTCTGTAATAATGAAAATGTTATCTTTGATCTACCAAGTGAGAAAGTGGAAGAGTCAAAACAAGAATGTGTTGTACTGATCATAAATGCTAAGTTTCCCAAGCACAACAATGATAGGGATGAAGCCATTTTGTTGAAAAATCTGAGAGAGGATAAAGAAATCATGGTTATTAATGTTGAAAAGGGCAATGCAACAGTAATTATAAACATATCAAATTATGAGGACAAGACGTTGGACCATCTATTGAACAATAGAATCTATAAAAACTCAGTTGAACCCCACCAATAAAATCATGAAGGAGGTAGCATTGGCCCACCAATAAAATCATGAAGGAGGTAGCATTGGCCATAAAAAATCTTCTCTTGGTGAGGAAATTAAATCTAAACTAGCCCCCAATAATTGTATGGCTCCATGAATTTATGAGTTACCTAAAATTCACAAAGAAAATGCACCTCTAAGACCCATCATGAATACCATGTGCTCTCACACACACAAATTGGTGAAATGCCCGGCAAAGAGACTTGGAAATCTGGTTGGGCAAGCACACTCCCATGTCAAAGGCTCTACTCACATGATCAAAGAAATAACAAATACAAAGGTTGATGAACAAGATCTTCTGGTCAAATTCAATGTAGTCTCACTATTTACCAAAATTCTAGTAGATGATGCAATCAAGATAATCAAGAATATCATAGATGAGGAAACTATGAATCTTGTTAAAGTTTTCTTTAAATTAATGTATTTTAGATTTTGAGACAATATCTATGAAGAAATTGAGGGTGTGGAAATGGGGTCACTAGTAGTGGTTGATTTGTACATGAAATGGTTTGAAAAACATTCTATTGAACCTATCCTCTCAAGCACAAACTATAGAAAACATTTGTATTTGACACCTACATACTCTGGCCACATGGAAAAGAAAGCTTGTATAGGTTTAAACTTTAAAGATCATTTGAATAGTCAAACTGAAAGCATCAGATTTACAAGGGAGATAGAAGAAAACAACATCTCGTTCATAGATATTCTCATCTCGAAGAAAAACATTGGTTCATAGGTTTAAACTTTAAAGATCATTTGAATAGTCAAACTGAAAGCATCAGATTTACAAGGGAGATAGAAGAAAACACCATCTCATTCACAGATATCCTCATCTCTAAGAAAAACTTTGGTTCTCTATCCCATCAAGTATATCAGAAGAAATCTCATATGGACAAGTATCTTCATGTTGATTCCAATCGTCACCATGCCCATAAGCTTGGTGTCATTGACACACTAGTGACTCAAGCTACCAGACTATCAGATAATGATCACATAGAGTAAGAACTAAGACACTTGGCTGAGGTTTTGAAAAACAATGGCTAGAAAGACAATTCAAAAATGTTGTCTTAAAGGTTGGGAAGGGACACTGCATCATTTGTGAGCCAGAGGAAGTAAAGATTATCATGGTTTCTCATATCAAAGGAACCACAGACAAAATTGCAAAAGATTTAAAGAAAGGTAATGTAAGAGTCACCTTCACCCCTCCTAACACTCTCAAGGGCATGCTAGATTGTGCTAAAGATGTCGCAAATCCAAAACATCCAAAAGGTGTTTATACCATCCCTGATCATGTGGAAAGAATTATATAGGTGAAATAGGGAGATCTCGGCAATTCATACTAAAAGAACATTGCACTAACATAAAATATGATCATGTTAAAAGGTCATCCTTGGCAAAGTACTCTTAGTACACTAGCCATCTCATTTGCGTGGAGAAATCTAAAATTGTCACGAGAATGGATCACACTATGGAAAAAGAAAGGTCCATAAGGCACTTGAAATCGAATTAAATGAGAACAACATAAGTGGGGATGAGGGTCATAAATGGGGATGAGGGTCTTAGAATCAAAGAAGCTTGGATATTGGTTCTTCACCCTTTAAAAAATTATGAAGACACAATACCTAGTGAGAGATCAGGAAAGCTCATGCATTTTGGTTATATTTTCATATTTATTTGAGGAATTTGAGATCAAATCTAATTGAACTTAAAATCTCCTAATGGTTATCCCAGCTCGAGGATTGAAACATAGAGAAATCTAGTCGTCCTCTTGTTTCATAACAAATCCTCTCACTGTTTCTGTTGTTTCATAACAAATCCTCTCATTGTCTCCGGCAAGTAACTAAGGAGCAGTAGGGGCCACCAATGCATTGTTGGAATGTTTATATTCAGAAAACGGTTTTGCAAAAACATTACTCTCCTTGGCCACAAGAACCGATCCCTACAGAGGTGAACAGTTAGGGTTACAAAAATGGCCTAAGCTCGTGAAGCTCGTCAATAGACTTATAGAAAGTGGCTACCTAATCATATTTGCTCCATGATCCTTTGGTTAGTGGCTTGGAGTAGATAATGAACTTTTATTCGCCACCAATTTTGGATGGTTATATATGTTCTTTTTTTTAGATTAGATGTGGCGATGAACCACTCCTCTCCATCTCCCCCAAATAGATACTTTTATTTGTGAATCTTATGCCTTTAATATCAAAACATTATATGTGTTTAATATCAAAACATTATATGTGAGTTAATGCAAAATCATATATACATCCCAATTTGGAAAAGGGAAATCAAACATAAGCATGGATTCATATCAAAACATTGTATGTGGGTTAATGCAAAATCATATATACATCCCAATTTGGAAAAGGGAAATCAACCGCACGATCTGACTTCGTCTGCGGCCACGACAACGAAGGGATTTTGTTGGAGCTCTGGGCCGAGGCTCTGTTCAGCAAACGAGGATTTTTGTTGGAGCTCTGGAGTTCTGGGCCGAGGCACGCTCTCGTTTCCATCTCAGTCGAAGCTCCGTTCAGCAAACAATTTTCTTACTGTTTTGTCGACCGCTAGTTCCCTAATCTTCGCCACCGTTGCAAATACCCAAACCTGCAGTTTTTACACCGCTCTTGAGCAACTCGAACCCTTACATTCCTGTGAAGGGAATGAATGGAGGCGATGAGCGAACCCTGATATGAAGATTTTACATAACTTTACAATGGACAATGGCTTCGAAAAAAACTGGTAAGAACCCCATCCAATTAAAAATTAGGGATCTATAATAATCGTCGGAAGTCGATTAAACATATACAGGGAAGTCGTCATTTGAACTTTAAAGAAATACAGGGAAGTCGTCGTTTTAAAGATGTGTATCGTTCAAATTCTATATATGTAATTTTATTTTATTTTAAAGATTTCTTTTGTAAAATTTTTATAAATATTGTATGGATTTATCATAGCTTGTAAATTGTTTTTAAAATCTAAATTATTTTTATCTATATATTATTGTTTTTATCAAATTCTTTCTTTAATTATTATTTTTTTTTTTAAAATTTTTGTTATAGTATATGATTATATATATTCTATATATTATTGTTTTTATCAAATTCTTTCTTTAATTATTATTTTTTTTGTTTTTTAAATTCTTGTTATAGTATATGATTTGGTTGTAAATTGTGAAAAATGTCATTAAGCTCATAACAATTATATTCACTTTTTTATTGTTTTGAATGATTTATTTTGTTTTTAAATTATTAATTTATATGAAGTAATTTGTATATTTATTTTTATAGTTATATTTATCTTTTATTCTTTATTGTTTTGAATGATTATTTTTGTTCTCAAATTATCAATTTATATGAAATAATTTGTATATTTATTTTTATATTGAAAAAGATAAAGTTTATAATGATTTTATTTTTAAGTTTTTATTTTTTATTTTTTTCAATTTGAGTGGGTTTAATGGTTAAGAATATGTGTTTCATCTTAAGAGATCACAAGTTTAAATCCAAAGGGGGGTAGGTTATGGGTATGTATACCTCCGTAGACTTTACCAGTCAAATCGTTGGACGGAGGAGGGTCCCTTATCCCACAAACAAGAGGATCTCATACACCAATTTGGTGTGGCTTGGTCGTGACCTTAAAAATAAATTATTATTATAATTTGATGTTGTTTAAGACTTTATTTATTTGAGCATACTTAATTTTCTCTAAATTAATTTGTATATTTATTTTCAATTAAATGTGATAACATTTGTGTTAATTCCTTTTCTTATTTGTTAGATTTATCATTTTGATCCTTGATATTTTAATTTTTTTTTGGAATTTAAGATGTTAAACCTTTATTGTACTTAACTATATAAATTTGTTTGAAATAAAAATATAATGAACTTGTTTCATTGTTCTTATATTTCATTTGATAGTAAATGTGGCAATATTCATAATATTTGTGTTCTTTTCTTTACTATTTTATTTGTAAGATTTGTATTTATTTTTTTACAATTTTATGTAATTTATATTTTGTTAATTATATTTGTTATGTTTCTTTTAATATTAAAGATGTTAAGTTTAAGTTGTGATTTTGAAAGATTTTTTTACTAATTTTTATGGTAGTATTAAAATTTATCTCAATGGTAGTTGAGATCAAATTTATTACTAATATTTTTAAAGTAAACTGTTTATTCGGTTCTTTTAAATGTTTAGTTTATATAGGATGTTTCATATAAACTCTTCTTAGATGTTTTAGTTTCTTTTAGTTTTTTGACATTGATATGTATATTTATCTTTATTTTTATGGTTATTAGTTTGTAATTTTTTTTTATATATTAAATGTGTTCCTATTTATAATAGGAGGAATTTTTTTTAGAAAATTTAAAGAATAATTTTTACATTCATGCATATTATTCTTAATAAACTTGAAAATTATATTACTAAACTTCTTTTATTTTCTATTTTATAATGATAATCTTATTATTTAAGATTAATCGATAAAGATTAATTATCATTTCCTTGTTATTCTAAAAAAAAGACATTTTTTTATTAAATATAATAAATCTCCATAAATTCAAGTAATAGATTTTATAAATTTTTAAAATATTTATTTTATTATTATAAGGATGTGTAGCCTTTTATATATATAT
>ML797036.1:163695-176828 GCA_009831015.1 Picea engelmannii
TCCACAATTTTCTTGGTTTTTATTTTTCTTCCTCCAAATCTTGGTAAAATCTTATTGTCTATCTTGCTTATAAATAAGCAAAATATTGCTTCTCCATTCACTTTCCTTGTGTTCAAAATTGTTGCATATGTGGCATTCGAGGTTATTTAGTATAGGAGAGAAGGCATTATTGAAGGAATTTTGATGCATAGCCATTCAAGATAATGAATTCCATTCCTATATTTGTGTTATGTTTAAAATTCCATCACCTCACAGCCTTATGTCCAAAGTTTCCACAAGAGAAACATTATCCAAAGAAAAAAATTGGATGCCTTGGAATGAAAAACTTACTTGTAGGAATCATTCTTTGTCTGTCGGGTTGATAGGATTCAGGCACATGTTGCTTCCTTGATTCATAGTTGGGCTGGTCGATTTTTTACTACTTCTTATTATATTTTGACTTGTTAAGTTAAACCTTGAGATCATTTGTATAACTTGTAGGTTTCTCACTAGTTGGCATGATGGTTCTTGATTCTCCTTTGACAATTTTCATACTTTCCTTATATCCTAGCCCTGTCTTGTCATCTGGTGATCTCCGATTGTTGAGAATGTTATCTATATTTTCAAATCCTTTTATGAATTTCATTTGAGTTTTGGATTTCTCTGGATACCTTCTCAAGGAAACTATTTTTTCTTCTAGTTTGTCACAAATGTTCTCTTTTACTTTTATCTGATTTATAAATATTTATTCCCTACATTTGACTTCTTCTAGATGGATTTTTAATATGACTATATCTTTGTTGATCTCTTTGTCTTTTTCTTTATAAAACTGTAAATTTTATTTTCTTAGTTTATTCTTTTTCTTGAGTCAGGAGATTTCTTCTAGAGCACTAATAAGTTCCCCTTCCATGTCTACTACAACTTCACACTCTTCTCTGTCTATATTTTCTTGATTAGGATTGTGTTGTTCCAGATCCATGAGATTTTTTTCATGTAGAGTTGTATATGGCTCATATTCTTCTTCTTCAGTGTCTGAAGAGCTGATGTTATCCTCTTTTGAATAAAAATTGTTCCTTTTATAAGACTTTTTCTCCATAGGTTTATCCTTTCCTTTTCTTTCTTTTTCATTAGTGTTTTTTGTTTGAAAGGACATTTAATACAAAATGACCAACTTTACCACAATGAAAGCATTTGAATGGTAACACACCTTTATATTTTCCGGAGCCCCTCTTTATATTTACCACAATGAAACCATTTGAAGGGTAACACACATTTATCCTTGTATGCTACATGTGTCTTCTTTGTCTTCGTGCACATTTTTAGATACCTAGATTTCAAATATGGGTTCAAAACTATTTTCTATGGTTCATAAGATTTCCATAGACTACTCTTTTTCCCAAAACATACTTTTGAGCTAGGAGTTATGCCCTCTAGAAGTAAATTGGTGTTGGAATTTTACCTTAACTGTTTTAGTTTTAACTTTCACATATGAGCTCCATCTTGTGAACATATCAGCTAGTTGGAAAGCTCCCTCTAAGTTAATTATTTCCTAAAAACGTCATTTATGGCCACAAAATCATCCCTCAAGTGAATGACCTTCAAAAGTATAAAATTTTCAAAAACCTTCATATAAAATTGATTGTTTTACTATAATAATAATAATAATAATAATCTATTTTTAAGGTCACGACCAAGCCATACACCTAATTGGTGTATGAGACCCCCTTGTTTATGGGACAAGGGACCCCCTCCACCCAACGATTTGACTGGTAAAGTCTACAGAGGTATACATACCCTAACCCCCTCTGGATTTGAACTTGTGACCTCTTAGGAGGAAACCCATGTTATTAACCATAAGGCCCACTCATGTTGTATATGAGTCGTTGATCTGAGCACCATCGATGATCGGTCGATTGGAAATTCTAACTACCCAATGAAATTTGTCTACAAATCTCCATAATGTTCGATCATTGGCCATTGACCCATTCCCTTGATAACCAATTCACAACACAACGCTAAACTGACCAACCCCACCATCGGTCATCGACCATTGACAATTTTCATTGGCGAATGAAAATCCTCACCAATTCGGTCAATTCCTAACCATCATCACATTGAACCTCAATCATTTATTTTGGTAACCTCGATCATTGTTGAAGCCTTGGAAGGGAAGTGGAGCAACCAATGGACTGTGGAACAATGAAAGTGTATATTCTTGGAGTGGGACAGGCGTGTGAGGAATGAGATTCTATGAGCGGTGGGCGTAAGTAGGACCCTTGGACATAATCCTTCCTATTTCATTATGCATCTTTCTGTAGTTTTAGCCTAGCCTAGGAATCCCTTTACCGTGAGTGGAGTTTAGTCCCAGCTCAGGGGTGACCCACTGCTGAGAGTGATGAGCAGCATGGTATAGGACTGGTAGGTTTGTGGAAGGTATGCACACAGTTGGTGGTATTCTCATAAAAATATAAGTACCATTTCTATGTTAATTTGTATGTTGTGTATCTTGTACATGTCTTTATATTTATAGGAATGACATGTGTTGTTGCATGTATGTTTTACTGTGATTTCTGCATTTAATTGGTGTATTAGTGGAATGCATATTAGTTGTTTAAGTTTATATGTATGATGTTCCGCAAAGAGCTCTGTCTGCCATATCCCAACATGTCAATGCCTGGGTATGGACAGTTTGATTATCAGAACATAGTGAGAAGTTTTGTTTTGTATTTAGTTTTAAGTGGCATTGCCCAGTAGAAGGTTGGAGGTGTTGCAAATTGGTATCAGGTTTTGAATAGAGCAGTTTGGTTTTGTAGTGGTGCTTCCCGGCTTGGGTGGCCGAGGACGTTGCAAATTGGTATCAAAGACCAATTTTCGACATTGAGCCTGAATTGGGTCGTATAAGTGGTTTTTGAAGAAAAAGTTTCATAGAATTGAAATTACAAAGTGATAGGAGGGCGTTGAGGGAACACTTTGGCTGTGTTCAGAATCTCGGGAGGAATATCATTTTGATCAACCACGACAACTGTGGTTTTAGACCCACAAAATTAAATTTAGGTTATTGGATTTCCCCAAGTGGTTCGATGACTCATTGTTCAGGGAAATATTTTTTTAGATTGAACAGTGAAGAAATCATCGAAGTTCCAAAGCTACAGGAAGAAATTATTCAACAATTGGTAGTTTGACAGTTTTGAAAAAAGTGCCAACGAGAAGAAATCATTGAAGTCCCAAAGCTACGGGAAGCAATTGTTCGACAATCAACAATTTAGGAGTTTTGAAAATGTGCAGATGAGGAGAGATATTCTGAAGTGTCAAAATCACGTAGCGTTGAGGTGGCATGGACCAGTTTGGTAGTTTGGAAGTTTTGAAAAAGTGTCAATGAGAAGAAATCATTTCTTGGTTTGTCGAAGTGACGTGACATGATGACGTCACCTAGGGTGATGTGGACCTACCCTAAGTCTACCATGTGTCATTTGTTTTTGTACTTTTGACAAGCCCTTAGTATCGATTAGAACCTGACACGTGTCATGTGACGGTGAGGCCATGTGTCACCACCTTGACTGATGACAATTGTACTACGTGGACCCCAGAAAATTTAAGGGGTTCGAGAATTCGATGTATGGAGGAAACAGTGGATGATGAGGGAAGAACTTCTGGATCTCTGAAGTCCTAGAGTCCCAAAGTCTTGAAGTTACGAAGTCATGAAGCACTGAAGTGGTGTGGCTTGATGATTTCACCTGGGGTGATGTGGGCACACAATATGAGTGCCACATGTCAGTTTGTTTTGTGTTGTTAAAAGACTATTTTTTCTAGTTAGAACTTGACATGTGTCACCCCTCGGAATGTGCCATGTGTCCACTTCTTGGGATTTGCCACATATCACCCTGGGTGTGCAGTACTAGGTGGACCCTGGGAGTTTGCCAATTTGGTGTTCAGAAGGAATGAGGTGTGAGGAAGGTGAAACCCCTGAAGCTCCAAAGAGTGGAGTAAATCCTCACCGTTGATCGGGAGAGGACACACGGTAGTGGATCCCGTAGTCTTGAGACTTGGCACTCTGGTGGATTCAAGGCATAAACAGTTGAGTTCGAGGACTTCCAGAGTCCATCTCGACCATTGATCACAAAGGATGTGTGGCGCTAGATCCTAAGGTCTGAAGACTTGGTACTCCGAAGAAATTGAGTTGCAGGTTTCTTTGAGTCGAGAACTCTTGAAGGCTAGAGTTAATCTTGACTATTGATCAGGAGATGGTATGTGGAGGCAAGAGAGAGAATCTTCCGTAATTCGACACTCCGAGAGATTTGTAGAGAAGTTATTTGGAAGGATCTGAACCTTGGAGTCCCAGGGTTGATCATGGTCGTTGGTTAACGAGAAGGCGTGGTCCGTTGATTTGTGTTGTGAATTTGCCAATTCAACAATTCAGGAGGCAACATAAAATGGAGCCTCAGAACTCCCAAATCCTGGAGTCCTGGAGATCCTGTTGACCATAGATCTAAGTAGTGAATGAGGATTGTCGATCTGTACGTCCTCCGATTATTCAGAGAATTGGTGTTCGTAGGAAATGGATTGTAATGAAGGAAGATTCTCTGAGGCCCGAAGTTCCGGAGGCCCGAAGCATAGGATAATCACCTATCTATTAGCACTGGGTCACAACCTATGGTCACATGGGATGAGGGGGCCTAAGAGAAAGGGCTAAGTGCTCGCAATTTTTTTTTGAAAACAGAGAAGGGCTTAGAGAAGGAGCCTGTGGGTTTTTTTTATTTGTACAGACCTACACCTAATGAATTAAAGAAGGCCTTTAAACCTGAAGAGAGGATCCAACACGGATCCAAGGGCCGATTCGAATTTGAGATGAAAAAATTCATGTATAGGGATTGTATCACTCAAAATACATTTGTTCAAGTATCCATAACTTCCTGCTCAAAACTCAGAATTGAGCATGGAAGAAAGAATTGGAAAGGTCTTGAAAAATTGGAGATAAATGTTCACCTAGAAATTGGATCTGAACAATCAATTTCTCAGAAAATCAACAAAAAAGAAGTCTGATGTATTAATGAATCATAATGGTTCATGTTTTCATGAAATTTTTAAGAAAAATTAACCTGACAAGTTTTATTGGCTGCACATTTTTGCAGAATTAACAATTGTCAGATTAGAATCAACACAGAGTGTAGAGTGATGGATGATACACAGATAGTCTATAGTCAAGAAGATGAAATCATAGGGTTGAATGTCTAGTTGGGTATGGAAGGAACCAACTCCAATGGACACGAAGGAGGAAAGGAGGAAGACATAAATATGGATGAGACCCTCAAAAAATTGCAGACATATGTCCAAAGCCACAAGGATGATAATGAGAGGCTTATGAAGGCCAAGAAACAACAAGACTTCAATATGAAGTTGATGAAAATCCTATACATAATTGAAAATAATTTGGACAAGGAGAGTGGCTCCAGCAAATCAGGAAGCCATAGGACCCATGAGGGAAAAGCAAGATGAAGGAGTGATAGAAGCCATCACCATCACTCCCAAAGGCATTCCAACAAGAGAGCGCATAACATCTCAAGTCCATCCCCTGTCAGGAAGAATAGAAGGTCTAGGGTGGATGAATTGAAAGGATAAATGAACAAGATCAAACCTCCTACTTTTAATGGTGAACACAAGAAGGATGAATATGGTGAGACATGGCTGCTAGGCATGAGAAAATATTTCCAACTGCGTAATTATTCTTCTCATGCAAAAGGAAGAATTGATATCTATCAACTGAAAGGAAAGGCATCCATGTGGTGGGATAATCTTGTGCAAGTGAAACACATTAGAGAGAAAAATGTGACTTGGAAGGAATTCAAGAAGAATTTTGAGAAGAAATACATGACCAAGAGGTATTATGACAAAAAGATGAAAGAGTTCTTTGAGATCAAACTGGACAACATGACTATTGATGGGTATGAAAGGAGATTTTTAGAACTGTTGAAGTATGTCTCCTTCATCAAAGATGAGACTATTAAGATTCAGAGGTATCTGAGTGGGCTACCATACTTTATCAGTGACAAGATTCAATATGATGATCCCAAGACTTTGGAGGAAACCACAAGGAGATACAAGTGGTTATATGATCAACATAAATTAAATCCTACTTTCCAAAGATCTTGGGAAGACAAAAAGAATTTTAAGAGGGAACAAAGGAAGAAGGGGAACGAGCCACCATTTTTCAAAAATAGTCGTCAAGGACATCCATCTTTTAGAGAGCACATAATGGCTGAGGTATGTGGGAAAATGCCAAGGAAGGGACCCATTCAATGTTGGGGTTGTAAAGGAGACCATAAGTATAGAGATTGTCCTCACAAAAGTGACAAATTGAGAGCTTTCCACAATGTACAACAAGAATAAATAATAGAGGACATGGAAGAAGTGTTCCAAGGATCTATGCATCCCTGGACAATAAGCAAGCAGAGTTTCAATCACACATGATTGAAGTAGAAGGTATGATCAATAACCATTCATTTACTATTTTAATAGATCTGGGAGCTATTCATAGCTATATAGATCCTAAGGTAGTGGAAAGATTTCATTTTCCAAGAAGAAATCATGGAAAATCTTGGCTGGTTTAACCATTAACGATACCCTCGTCACCCAACCACAGAGCCAAAGCCACTCTCCGAGCACCTTGACCTTGACCGAGAAGAGAATCCTGGTAGCAATCAATAGCCAAGAGAGGATAAATGCACCAAGCAAGAAAATAGAAACTAAATTGAACAGATGATCCCACCTAGAATCTAGCACACCACTTTCCAGCTCTCCCAGAAAACTTGCGCACAAAACTGTTGTTGCCTGCAACTGCCTGCGCAGATTTTGCTCTCACTGCAACTGCTAAGATGTGTAATAATGAAACTGGCACCCTGTATTTATAGTGGACTAGCCAGTCTAACTGGGGTCGACTTCTCCTTCTGTGCATCAATAAATTCAATTTAAATATATTTATTCAGCCGACAACTTTTCTAGGGTTTCCTTTGATTCTTTGCTTCCTTCTGGAGGATTCTAATCTTTTCATAGGTCACAATAGAGGTTCATACCTCCCGAAGATACCATAATATTAACACTCCCTCCTAGCTAGGGAGGTATGGTCTTGAGCACAACAGACCATTCAACTGGTAGCACCACGAGCACCTGTCATTATTATCCAACTGGATAATCTCCTATGACAACTGGTACAATATCAATTAATATAACACACCTGTGTCTATTCCAGTAGTACACAACTACTCAAACTTGTGAAACACATTCACAAACAATAGCATATCTACTGTCATTCATTCTTTATAACAAATATCTGATAGCAACCTGCATGGAAACAATTTTATGACAAGAACTGAATCATCTGGACCAATCTTTCACTCACGTCTGTGAGATCTGAAAGAGTGTCTGCCCTCAGTATAGATCATCAATAATAATCATCTGGGCCAATATTTCACTCACATCTGTGAGGTCTGAAAGAATGTCTGCCCTCAATATAGAATATCAATAATGGGCTATCTGCCCCATTCTTCTCAACCAAGGAAGAAGGATTGTTTCTGATTTCTGAACCTGGACCATTTCCCACCCTGTGCCATTCTTCCGACACTAAACAAAGTGTAACCTGGAGAGGATGAGTCTGCCCTCGAGAAATGTTTGGACCATTCCTTACCCTGCGCCATTCCTCCGACACTAAACAAAGTGTAACCTGGAGGGAATGATTCTACCCTAAGGAATGACTGTCCTGGACTATTCCCCACCCCGGGCCATTCTTCCAACACTAAACAAAGTGTAACCTAGAGAGAATGAGTCCGCCCTCGAGGAATAATTGTCCCTGATTGCTGAGCCTGGACTACTCCCCACACTGGGCCATTCTTCGACACTAAACAAAGTGTAACCTAGAGAGAATGAGTTTGCCCTCGAGGAATAACTGTCTGAACCATTCCCCACCCTGGGCCATTCCTCTGACACTAAAGTGTAACCTGGAGAGAATGTATAACCCTCGAGGAATGTATGTCCTGCATCAACCTCCAAAATGGACGATTCTTTTAAATTTCTCACAACTATGAACTTCGAAAGAATGACTGCCTGGCGAGGCAGACCATTCTACTTGACCACTACTCAAAGTGACTGCCAAGAAGAATGATTGTCCTAGACCACTCCCCATAATGGGAATTCGTTGTCTATGATACATCAACAATCAGTCTGCCTCTCATGTTAACTATAATGGGAAGACACTGTTTTTCAAAAATCTCAATCCACTTTCCGAACAGGAAAGCATCTGTCCGATCTGGACTATTTTTCAATTACAAAAATAATATTTTCAATGCTCCCTCCTAACTGGAGAGTTATTTCAATCATAAAATAAATGTTTTTCAAGAATATTTTTGTGTACCTTCTCTATCCTGGAGAATCTTCCCTTTCATCTAAGGGAGTTATTTCCATGATCCCCATATTCTCTCGGAAATATGCAAACTTGATTATGGAATGAGGTTTTGTCAGGATGTCTGATGCCTGCTCATCAATGGGGATATACTCGAGCTTTAACTCTCCTTCCTGGATTTTATCTCGGATAAAATAGTATTTGATCTCAATGTGGTTCGACCTTTCATGAAACACTGGATGCTCAGATAATCTTATACAACTCTGATTATCACAATATATTGTGGTTGATTCTGGAGTCTGATCAAATAAATCGGATATTAACTTCCTTAGCCATACTGCTTTTGTGCATGCTTCACAAGATACCATATACTCTGCTTTTGCTGTACTGAGTGCGACAGACTTCTGCATCCTGCTGCTCCAAGATATCATAGTGGAGCCCAAGCTGAAACACATACCTAAAGTACTCTTTCTATCTTCTGCACTTCCTGCCCAATCAGAGTCTGTGAATCCATGAAGTTGGACATCACTGGATGCGGTATATCTTAAGCCATAGTTTATTGTTCCACGAATATATCTTAGAACATGCTTTGCAACTATCCAATGCTCTTGTCTAGGGTCCACCTGGAACTGACTTAATGTATTAACAACAAAGCAAATATCTGGTCGAGTATTTACCAAATACATCAATGATCTAATTAGTTGTCGATATAGAGATGGATATACTGGATCGGAATCTGGGACTTTCACTTTTCTTATATTCGCATTCATAGGAGTATCCATGGATTTACAGTCCATCATTCCAAACTTCTGAAGGATCTTTATTGCGTATTTTCCTTGTCCAAGGAATACTTCACCACGCTTATGCCATACTTCTAGTCCCAAGTAGTAGTGCATGAGACCTAGATCTTTCATATCAAATTCAGAGGCTAAATCCTTCTTGCACTGGATGATTAGAGATTCTTCACCTATTATGAATAAATCATCAACATATAATAGTATAATTACAGGTGCATTGTTCACGACTTTGTAGTAAAGGTTTGGATCTGAATGACTCTTAGAGAAGCCAAGTCTAGTTAGACAGTTGTCCATTCTGGCGTACCAAGCCCTTGGGGCTTGCTTGAGTCCATATAGAGATTTCTTCAATCTGCAAATGTGAGTGTCTCTGGAATGTACCTCGAATCCTTGAGGTTGTTCAATATATACTTCTTCTTCAATAGATCCGTTGAGAAAGGCTATCTTTACATCCATCTGGTGTAGATTCCATCCCATGGAAGCAGAAAGAGATATGATAGCTCTCATGGAGGTATACCTTGCTACTGGAGCAAAGGTTTCATCATAGTCTTCTCCCTCCTTCTGAGAGAACCCTATGGCCATGAATCTTGCCTTGTATTTATCCACGCTTCCATCTGCTGCATGTTTGATCTTGTATACCCATTTTGAAGTTACAACTGATTTCTCTTTAGGTCTGGGTACAATTTCCCATACTTCATTTTTCATAA
Organism: Picea engelmannii; assembly: GCA_009831015.1. Lineage (NCBI taxonomy): Eukaryota > Viridiplantae > Streptophyta > Pinopsida > Pinales > Pinaceae > Picea > Picea engelmannii. The sequence goes on from ML797036.1 coordinate 173,565, forward strand.
TGGACTGATGTTCTTCCGCCACAGCTTCTTTCCATTTTCCCTTTTTAATTGCTTCTTCAAACGTAGTAGGTTCTTCATCTAGAATCTTTGTCATGTATGCTGCATAACTTGAGAATATTTTCGGTCTTTTAGTCTTCCTGGATGTTCCTTCTGGAACCTTGATTCTTTCTGTGTCTTGTAAGGTGGCTTCAAGCCAAGCTGGTCATTTCTTGTTCTTTGGTATATTATCTGGATCAGCGTTCTCACATATCTCCATAGGATGATCAGGTTTATCCTTTTCGTTATTTTCACCTTCTGTGTTTTCTTCATTTGGTTCTTCAATTTCTTCTTCTTCTATAGTTTTTTCAATAGATTTTTTGAAGGCCATTCTTTCATTGAATGTTACATATCTGCTTACTTCTATCTTGTGTTGTTTTGGAATATATATTTTGTAGGCTTTGGATGAATCATTGTATCCCACGAATATCCCTTTCTTTCCTGAGGGTTCTAGTTTATTTCTTTTATCTTTGGGAATATGAGAATAAACTTGACATCCAAATATTCTTAAGTTTTCTACGTTAGGTTTCTTACCTGAGAATGCTTCTTCTGGTGTCATGTATTTCAATATGCGATGATGGCTTCTGTTATGTACGTATATTGTCGTCATTGCTGCTTCTCCCCATAGAAACATGGATAGATCTTGATCGTTCGATAGGGATTTTATTGTTTCTTCGATGGATCTGTTCTTTCTTTCTGCTACACCGTTTTGTTGAGGATTATGAGGAATAGTGAGCTCCCTCCTAATCCCTGTTGATTTGTAGAATGCAACGAACTCCTTCGAGGTGTATTCTCCTCCATTATCCATTCTTAATGTCTTGATCTTGTTGTTTGTAAGTTTTTCTATTTCTGCCTTGAATTCTTGGAATTTGTTGAATACTTCATCTTTTGACTTCAGTAGGTATATCCACGTCTTCCTTGAATAGTCATCTATGAATGTTACGTAGTAGAGAGATCCTCCTAAAGATTTGACTGGCATTGGACTGCAAACATCTGAGTGTATTAGATATAGGGTTTCCTTAGATCTGTTGTTGCTACTTGGGAATGGTTTCTTGATGTTCTTCCCAAGGGTGCATCCCTTGCAAATTCCTTCGTGTGTAGACTTCAATTCTAGTATCCCTTCAACCATCTTCCTGAGGAAAGGTAGTGCTTGATAATTGATATGAGCGTACCTTCTATGCCAAATCTCATTAGGGTTGACTTCGTTTTGTACTAGGGCTTCGTCATTTCATTCTAGTAGTCTATATAGATTTCCTTCATGTCTTCCAATAACCCTAGCATCTTCTATGATGGAATCCTTATGCCATGATAACACTTTTTCATCTATGAAGGCTATTCTGTTTCCTTTGTCTTCTAAACATGATTTTGATACAAGATTCTTTTCTAAACCAGGTACATATAGAACATTGCTTAAGTGAACAAGATTACTTGATTCCAATTTGATGGAGGCTTGTCCAAATCCTTCGACGGGGTAGGTGCTTTTGTCTCCAAGCTCCACTTTGTACGATGTCTTTCTCTAATTTAGATCTGAGAGTCTAGCTTGATCTCTTGTCATGTGCCTGGAAGCTCCACCGTTGATTATCCACATATTGTCTTCAATTGTCCTGGTAAGTGCTAAGTAGTGTAAGAGACTGATTGTTTCACACATGTCTTCTGTTGACTGATAACTAGTCATGCCTTGATCCAAAACTTCAAATTTGTCATTTCTTTCTTTTGAGAAAGTCAATAGGTGCATTGAGTTAGAGCGCATCTGAATATCTTCTCCTTGAGCAAGATGCTCCATCACAAGGTGTTGGATCTGAGAATTAGGGTTTCTACAACTGCTACTGTTAGTAACCCTAGCTGCAGTTCTTTGGAAGCTGCTCCTGCTAGTAACTCTAGCGGCAGTTCCTCAATGAGCTCAATACCTAGCTGTTATGTTTCCTTCCAGCATTTTAGGCTGACTGAAGGGGTGTGGGCCCATAACCTGTTAGAATATGGAGGATTGTGCTCATTTAACCATTGACGATACCCTCGTCACCCAACCACAGGTCGAAGCCACCCTCCGAGCACCTTGTCCTTGACCGAGAAGAGAATCCTGGTAGCAATCAATAGCCAAGAGAGGCTAAATGCACCAAGCAAGAGAATAGAAACTAAATTGAACAAATGATCCCACCCAGAAGCTAGCGCACCACTTTCTAGCTCTCCCAGAAAACTTGCGCACAAAACTGCTGCTGCCTGCAACTGCCTGCGCAAATTTTACTCTCACTGCAACTGCTGAGATGTGTAATAATGAAACTAGTGCCCTGTATTTATAGTGGACTGGCCAGTATAACTGGGGTCGACTTCTCCTTCTGGGCATCAATAAATTCAATTTAAATATATTTGTTCAGCCGACAACTTGTCTAGGGTTTCCTTTAATTCTTTGCTTCCTTCCGGAGGATTCTAATCTCGTCATAGGTCACAATAGAGGTTCATACCTCCCGAAGCTACCATAATATTAACATAAATCATGTCCAGTGGACATGAATGGGCTAAGTACCAAGGCAGATTTGATTATCCTTCCATTAGGTTCATATGATTGTCTAATTGGTATGGATTTGTTGGACCAACACCATGTTGTCTTAGACTTTCATAACAAGGCATTTAATTTCCTGAATGAGGAAGGGAACCCAAGAACAATCCAAGGAATTCCTAGGGCAGTTACTGTCCGAGAGATCTTAGGAAAGCAACTGAAGAAGTATTACAGGAAGGGTTGCCAAATATTTGCATCTCATATGGAGGAAGCACCTAAGGATAAGGTGTCAAATATGGAGGATCACTCAGTCATGAAAGATTTTGGGGATGTGTTTAAGGAGATACCAGGACTACCCCCAAAGAGAGATATTGATTTCTCTATCAACTTATGCCTAGAGCAGCTCCAGTATCCAAGACTCCCTACCGGATGAGTACACCGGAGATAAAGGAGTTGCAAATGCAGCTTGAAGAGATTATGAAGAAGGCTTATATACGCCCAAGTGTGTCACCTTGGGGTGCCCTAGTTTTATTTGTGAAGAAGAAATATGGGACATTAAGGTTGTGTATTGAATTTAGACAATTAAACAAGGTGACTATAAAGAACAAGTATCCTTTGCCAAGGATTGATGATCTTTGATCAGTTAAAGGATGCAAGGATATTTTCAAAGATTGATCTCAGATCTAGTTATCATTAGGTAAGAATCAGATATGAAGACATCAACAAGACTTCCT
>ML797037.1:4563-24721 GCA_009831015.1 Picea engelmannii
CCCAAGAAAGTACAGTATTATTTTGATCCTATCTAAAAACAGGGACTTACTCTCTAGTATATTTTTGCAGTCTTATTACGCATGATTGCACTTGAGCTTTTGGACTTTAGCTCAACAATTGCGAGTTCATGTGATAACACACCAGAGACAAATCCTAGTGATCCTAAACCTCATTAGACAAGACCCCCTTTACCATTGGAAGATAGTCCTCCTCCTCAACCAGCCTTGCCTAAGATCGATGATATATATTTAAATATTGATATGGCTAGTATCTTAGCAAAGGTTAATGTACCTGTCCCTCTTAGTATTGATATTGTATTTTTTTTTAAATATCTACAACATAGTCGCTATTGTGACATCTTGGAGTGTCGCTCCCATAGAAACCACGTCGGAGATGATACCTCTTAACGTCTCTCTTCCCACGTTCTTAACGTCTCTCTTTCCACCTCCAAGATTGTTTCTCCCATAGCAACCACATCGGAGCTAGTAACTCTTGGCCGTCGTTGTTGCCACCTGATGGACGTCGTTCTTGCGACGTCCAAGAGTGTCGCTCCCATAGCAACCACGTCGGAGCTAATACCTCATCCCGTCGGTCTTGCCACCTTCAGAACGTCTCTCTTGCCACATTTGAAACGTCTCTTTTTCCACCTTTGAAACGTCTCTCTTGCCACGTCTAAAATGTCTCACTTGCCACATTTGAAATGTCGGTCTTGCCACCTTTGAAGCGTCTCTCTTACCATGTCTGAAACGTCTCACTTGCTACGTTTGCAACGTCTCACTTGCCACGTTTGCAACGTCTCAATTGCCACGTTTGAAACGTTGGTCTTGCCATGTTTGTAACGTCTCTCTTGCCACGTTTGCAATGTCTCAATTGCCACGTTTGAAACGTCAGTCTTGCAATGTTTGCAACGTCTCTCTTGCCATGTTTGCAACGTCTCAATTGACATGTTTCAAATGTCGGTCTTGCCACATTTTCAACATCTCTCTTGCCACGTTTGAAACATCGGTCTTGCCACGTTTGCAACGTCTCTCTTGCCACGTTTGAAAATGTCGCAATATAGACAAAAACGTGGTCGTCAGAAAAACAACGTCATGTGAAATGACGTTTGAGGGGGTCCGACGTTTGTCGGTCTTCCAGCAATAGAAAGTGGCAATTGCGTCGAACGCGCCATCGGAATTTGACCCAAATGCAATAGTGCGCACATACATGAGGTCTATAGTTGATGATGTTGGTACATATTGATGAGTCATAGTTGATGATTAGTTGACACATGATTGTTACAGGTTGATTATAGTGCATGGTTGATGCACTTGTTTACGGTACAGGTTGATGCATGGTTGATGCACTTGTTTATGGTACAGGTTAGTGCATGGTTGATGCACTTGTTTATGGTACAGGTTGATTACAGATTGGTGCATGGTTGATGCACTTGTTTATGGTACAGGTTGGTGCATGGTTGATGCACTTGTTTATGGTACAGGTTGATTACAGGTTGGTGCATGGTTGATGCAATTGTATATGGTACAGGTTGGTGCATGGTTGATGCACTTGTTTATGGTACATGTTGATTATAGGTTGATGCATGGTTGATGCATGGTTCATATTTATTGGTACAGGTTTACAATGGTATATCTCATAGTGATAGTGTGACAGTGGTTCCATCATTCTACTTCTACTTTAGGGTGGCAGGATGGGGCAAGGATAGGTGGTTGTAGCCAGAGAACATTGGGGGTTGTAGCCTCCTTCTGGTTGTAGCTAGAGATTTGGGGAGTTGGAGCTTCCCTCAGGTTGTAGCCTGAGAAACTAGGGGGTTGGAGTCTCCTTCCAGTTGTAGCTGGAAAACAAAAGAATTTGGTGCTTCCAATGAATGTAATTCTTCAAGACATATAAGAAAAAGCATTCCGTGGTTTTCTACCAATTTGGGTTTCCACGTAAAACATTGGTGTACTGTGTATGTGTATGATTGTTCATTTGTTCATTGCTTATTTACTCTACAATTATTGGATAATAATGCTTCATTGATATAGCACTTGGATTATATAGTTAAAAGGGATTACATTTCTCTGTTACTGATTCATCCCCCCCTCTCAGTAATCCAACATTGAGAACTCTCCTGAGAGTATGACTTGGAATGATTTTGTCCCTCCCCCCCACCTCCATGAGCTAGAATTTATGATTTCCAGTGATATAGTACATTCTCTAACTCATGTTGTTTTTGTGCTTACCTTATAACTCTTTTGGTTTATGATGAAGCGCAGAGGCAGGTATTGTGAAATATTTCTATGATGGTTTCACTAGTTATTTGATTTCACCTATCCTTCAACCAACAGGTAAGTAGAGGTAAGTAGGTAGGCATTCACATTCATTGTATATACCATCTGCATTTCATGCTAGAGTAGTTGCATTTCCATTTGTATATGCTTGTTTTCACATTTTGTACTATATATATGAGTAGGGGGTGATATGACCACCCCAAATGATTGATGACAACCTTATGTTGAGATCAAGTAGGTCACAAGTTATGCCAGAGATGATGAGGTTTTCATACAATCTATGGTGAGCACATGTCCTCAAGTTGGAGCCAGATGTTATACCCTAACCTAGGGATAACTAAGGAGATTATGTCTTGAGGTGCACAGGTCCTAGACATGGAGTATCGAGAACCAGATCGACTTGAGCATGGCCCTAGAGGGCCCATCCTTTCATTCTTCAACACCTCCAATTTTTCAGCGGCAACAACATCCATCACATCAGTCTAGTCTTGCAATAGAGATGGGCCTTTCTCCATGAGGTAATGAGTCTGGGTATCATTGTATGTGTCACTTTGATACTCAAAACCTTTGAATATGTGAATTTAATTATTTTTTCTTCTAACGTGTGTTTGGACCTTATGATTTTCCACTTGACCACACCTGGGGGGAATGACCTGATGCCCTAGTAAGCTGGTACCTATAGGGTTTGGGTTGGCACTGGGGGGATCCATGATAGGCCATTGTCCGCTCCCATGATACTTACCACTTTTCATCATTTTCCCTCTCATACATCCCATTACACTGGACGGGCATTGGGTTGGCCAAATATTTAAGGGTTGTACCTTACCTTGTGGGAAGAAGGGGATAAAGGCCCAGAGGGTAAAATTAGCTGGAAAAATATGAAAGCCAAAAGAATGAAACCTTCAGATGCTTCACCCAGGGATCCCTGAGAAAGAAATAAGATACTTCTCAGCAAGAAATAGAGGGACCCATAAAAAATAAAAAAAATAAGACCTAGTTGGAAGATATGGAGTCTCATCACAAGCCAACCTATTAGGTCCATATGCATGTAGAAGTATAAAACTACCGACAAATGGTCACCACGCTAGGGTAGTGGCTCTTAGTGGAATAGCCATGAGAAAGGGGGTCTCAGCACAAGCCATCCTTCTCATTTCCGTGAAATAATTGTGGGTAACATTGCCACCACTGGTCACCATGCCAGGGCAGTGCCCCCTAACTAGCCTCTTGTAAGAAAAAACAATAAGAACAAAATATAAAATGCATGAATGGGCTTGGAAACATTTGCATCCATAACAAGGTGCAACTCACCCTCATAACAAGGTAATCCATACATTTCCCCGCTATCACTGCACCCATTACCCAGACATCCCTTACCACCTCATCCACTCACATGGCCTAGATTTGAATTCATTCAAAAACATCCTACATCCAATGAGCATTAGCCCAATAGGATGTCCCAACGTTCCCTCCAAACTTGGCTTGCAGATTAGAATAGTGTCTTTTAGCACTTGTCCAAATAAAGGGGGTTTTATGCACATGTTTAATAACTCGATCATTAGATGTGATTGACATTGCTATGGTCCCTATGAATTATGAGCCCATGGAGGGCATATTTGTTGATGTTGCACGACCACAACCGATGGACGAGTACATATGGGGAGATGATTAGTTTGAACCAACATGGGGATAAAACCCCACCAGATGGATGTTGAGACCCCATCAGTGGGCAGAGACAGATCATAGGATTCCACCAGAGAGAGAGGAGGATGTTTCACCAGGGGTAGCCTAACAGGACTAGAGCCATGGGGGTTGTGCCATTTCCACCATGATGTAGGCCTTGGAAGTCCCACGACCTCACTCTGGTCACCCATGATGTCATCCAACATTTTGGGATGTTTTATAGGTAGTTGTGTGCCAAGTGGCATGTGTGGCAGGTTCTCAAGGCCCAAGAAGGCCTAACATTTTGCTCCAGGAGGCCAATGTTGCCCAAAAAGGGCCTGACATCACCCTAAAAGGGAATGAAGTCACCTTAGAAGATTTTTTAGGGATTTTATTATGACATTTAATATAAAAACTGGATATTATTTGTAACTGGCCATATTGGCCTTTTTGACCTAATTCTGGTCATTAGTATTGTATAAATAAGGAGAAATTACCTCTTATTTTTCATCTTCTTTCACTCACACTTGTGAGGTCTGAAATTTGCGCCTTAGGGTTTTATGACTGAAATTTAGTGCGCACTTGTTGAAGGAAGGCTAATCTTGGTGTTTTTGGGCATTTTCTTGGTGGAAAGTCTTCAACTAGGTGATATGCTAGATTATTCTTGGTGAATGTAAGTAAAATTCTGCAATTCTTCTTCTTTTGAATGGTTATAGTATCTTTACTTTTCATTTTTCTAAGATTATGAAATTGTTATTTTAAAACACTAGGAGATTAAGCACATGTTATTTTACTTGTCTCAATAGCTTTTCACCTACTAGATTGTGCCAAGGAGCCATTTGTCTTGAAGCCATGGCCAAGGGCCTTGCCATTGTAGCACCCTAGCACTTGTTGCTTCATCTTAGCTATCACTTGCTTCATATTTGATTTAAAGAGGGAGAAAAATATACTAAGGCCTAGGGTTATCTACACCTTAGTAGTCATTTTCCCCTAGGGTTTGTTGGTTGAAGCCTTGGCTTACCAACACTTCATTCATCAACCCCTCTTGTCTTTGGCTCTCCTATTATCATCCTTTTTCTTCAACATTCACTGCCACTTTATTGACTCGATTTTCCCTAAGAAATCACTAGTCTAAGTCCTCCATTGAGTAATTGATCAACACAACCTTCAAAACCTACTCTTTGAACAACCTACTAACACTTTCTAACCCTAGAATAGCTTGATATACTAACCTACTTCTTGTTGTTACTAAAGTAAGTCAGAGCCATTAAATAAAACATTAAAAGCTCATAAAGCAATTGTAAAGGATGAATTATACTTTGTCTTATGTGCTTCTGTCAAATGCTAATATTATGACTTCAATGGTTAATTGTTTTCAGTCATTTTGAAGCTAGTTTCAAGACATTTTATGTGAAGTATTTCTCTATAAACATTGTTGTTATAAGATTTTTGTTTACTTCATCATATTCAACAAATTGCTTTATTTAAGATAGTCAATGGTTTTATGAAGTGATAACTAACAAGTGCTCTTGAAAATATATAGTTTTACTATTGCTTTGTTCTAGGAAGGTACACTTCTAGCATATAATCTCTTCATTGGTTATTTAAACCAAAATTTCTGATCGGTGGTGACTTGTGAGAGGGGACCTTTACCTAGCTATTTTCACTTTGCCTTCTCAAAAATTCAAGTCATTGGGGACGTCTCCCTTGGACCTACCACCCTAAATAGAAAGAGACATCCTATTGAGGTGACAATGATAGGATTAGTCTCTAGTTACACCAATTTCCTCTTCTTTAACCTTTCCTACTATCAAAGTACAAATTGTGCAATAACAGACACTAGTCATTTATTTTTTTCATTGGAGATATAAAAACATTGCCTTGGGAAACATGAAATTTTATCGTTTGAAAGATCTCTTGCTTGGAGTTGGTTTTTCACATGACGAGTCTTCCCCTACTAGGGCATCACATCTCTGCCACTACTTTAATTATTGTTCCAAACTTTAACCTACAGCCATTAAGGCTGCATAACCCTAGCTACTAATTCACTCTTAACTCCTAAACTAACCCTAGAATAGCTCCTAAATTTTGCACATTTACTCTACTAAATAGGGAACATATTTTGGGCTAATTGTTGGCATATTTTGATGGTGTAATTTGCTGATATAAGTGACTAAAATCTACATCCATAAGGCTGCAATTTTCTGCAGTAATATACATGTTATAACAGCTTGTTTTATTTACCCTCAAAGTGTCATATTTCATTTACAATTGATTGGCTAACTCATTGATAATATCATTGGTTAATATTATGCTTTTATATACTGATTTGGATGCTTTATATGCTGATATAATCTGTTTTCCATTTCTGCAAACTAGGGACACCAAGCTTAACTTATTGATCCATACTAAAATATTTCATTGCAAGTTGGATTTTCTTGTGTCTCAGGTAGGTACAATCATTCGGACAAGTATCACATATTTGGGGAATTTTTTTCTTGATATACAAGGAATATCCCTTCACATCTCACTCCATTTAGACTTGACCTATAGGGGCCCCACTTTCATCTCCATCCATCTCTATCTCATTCCTCCTAGGGTCACCAGGATCACCTCCCTAGAGTGACCTAATCACTCTTGAAGTGTGGGACCTACATCGAGGTGACATTGGTTGTAGTATTCCCAAGTTGTAGAACTATTTTTTGTGGTTGGGTCAGGATTTTCCCAACATACAACTTGTTCTATAAAATTTTGGTGCCATTGTTGGGGAATATTTTGAATCTTCTTCATATCCTAATGAAAATTTGGTAAGCTATCCCAAAGCCTTTCCCTTAGCTTGTCTGGCGACTCCACCTAAGGGATGTTCCCTTTCCCTTTTTCTTGATGAGATCATATTGAATCTCATCTGGAGAATCCACCTTCCAATAATCCTTCTTTCCCCAAACCTTTTCCCTCTGGGAGGTTCAAACCTTCTAAGGTTTATGAAAGAAGACCTCCTCTCAAGTCTCACATTTCTAAAACCCTTTTCCACAATACCCTTCCTCTTGTTCCAATGGCTCTCCCTTGGGAAAGGGACCTCTACAAACCCATTAACATGGCCAATATGCAAGGTTACCCTAATAAAATGCCAAGAGAAGTCAACAAGTGGTTTCCAAAGTTTCGAGGAAACAATGTGATAACTTCTGAAGACCACATTTATGTCATGGGTCAGGACATGGACAATGAAAGTATTGAACATGAAGATGTGGTCACAAGGTTATTTTCTTCATAATTGACTAAAGAAGCCCTTGATTGGTTTAGAGGACTCCCTGATAATCATCTCACATCCTATGATTATTTTCCCAACTTATTCAAGGGAAGATGGTCGAAAAAGGTAGATGGCAGGACACTTGGGATTCAATTCAATCAAATAAAGAAAAAGAAGAATGAAATAGTAAAGTATTTCATTTCCAAATTTGATAGGTTGTACAATCAAATTCCAACATATTACCATCCTACACCACCATCATTTCGTCTCCTTTACATGAATTATTTTGAAGGGAAGTTCTGACACATTCGCAAAGACAAAAATCCCACATCATTGGCAGAGGCTAAATATTTCAGTATCGACATTGAAGAGAATATCCTTGATTCAAAAATAGAACCTTTTCAATACCCTCGTGCCAAGACAGAGGAAATAATAAAGGTTTCCAACAAAAATGTTCCTAATCTGATTTCTCTTCTGACTCATAAGATAGACCAAACGAATACTCAGTTTGTCCAGATGTAGAATCAACTTATGAACCATATGACTACAGTGGAAAGAAACCAATCTTCTGCCAAACCTTAGTTTTCCAAACAATAGAGAGATGCCACCGGTTGGAAACCAAGACCTCAACAAGAGGAAAAGGCCCTAGATAATTTGAAACCTATTGGGATAGTTGATATAGAAGCTTGGTGTCTCCCATGCCAAGAACCCCATAGGGAAGATGATTTCCCCCGACAAGAGAAATATTATCTTGATGATATAAGATTCATGGATATGATTTTCAATTTCGATGATGAACGAATTACCCAAGAACAAATCAATGAATCCAAAAGAATAGGAGAAAGAGAGGAGAGACTTTGGGCCTTAAATAAATTGACATATTATCAAAAGAAGGAATTAAGAAGGAGGGGAATTATAACCTACACCAGAAGAAAAAATGATTCATCCTCTCCATCACAACATGATACTCTTCTTCCATTAGTAGAAAGGTGGCTCCACCACCTCCATTGTCAGTATGTGAGTTGCTTCCTAAGCCAACTCCTACAGATGAAATTCAGTTAAATATAGATGTTGTGAGCATGTTTGGAAGACTGAATATGATGATCCCATTAATAGAGATGTGTAAGATCCCCTCTGTGTAAAGAGAAATTTTGAAAGTCTTTCAAGTACCAACCGAAAAGGAGGATCCTCTGATCATTTTGAGCACTATGTATCTCGATCTGCCAAGGGACAAGAACCCTCCTTTTTGTCTTTCATTAGGCATGAATGGCCTCCGCTTGAAAAACTGCATGCTTGATTCAAGGGCCTCAACAAATGTCATATATTTGAAGGTAATGAAACAACTTAGTTTGAAGACAACCCACCTATATGGAAATCTATGTGGTATTGATTCCAAAAAGGTTAATGTTCTCAGGGTATGTGAGGACATTGTGGATTTCTTGATTGATTTTCCACATATCAACATTGTCATGGACACAGTAGTGATCAACATTCCAAATTCTTGGGGGATTCTCTTATCTTGGAGTTGGTCCACTACTCTTGGGGGTTTTATTAGCATATATCTCACCCATGCACAAATTCCTATGGGAGATGCCTCTTTTCAGATACTATACAATCGACAGAAAGATAATAGACATGTGATGAATCCTGATGGTCCTGATTATGCCAATGAATGAGATTATGATATGCTCCCATGGAACATTGAGTATGATCCATATGAGTTTCCCTTTATACAAGAGGAATCCATATACATGATTCTTCCATGCACAAATCAATACAAAGAGAAACTTGCAAAATATCATGGAAAGGAACCAGGGTCTATGCAAATTTTGAAGAAATAATATTAGAAACATGAAGAAATCGTTAAAGAGACAGTCCACATAGAGCCTCCACATGATGAGAATTCACCTTGCATATATTTCAATGAAGGAATTATTGTGCTCATGTGGGACAAAATAAAGGGAAAGCCCCGATATGACCAAAAAGACTAGAATTCATGGATTGGACCTTACATTGTCAAGAAGAAGTATGACAAAGAAATGTATTATTTGACAACATTACATAAGAGGAAGATGCCACTCTTCTCCAACCTCACATCTAGGTCACATGACTTCTTCAGCCCATTCCCCAGGTAAGTAGGTAATTCATTTTAATTCCATGCATTTTCATCTTGATTGCTCATATTAGTTTAGATGCATTTCATTTTCATTTTTCTCTACTTGCATATTGATTTGATGCTTAGTTTATAAATTTTTGAAAAAGTGTCAAAATTTTCTTTTTTCTGTCTTAGTTGGTTTTGATTATGATCATATGAGAACAAGGATGAGTAGGCCATCGTCCACTTGACAATTTGATGTTTCCTTCCAGGCATAGGTCTACCATGAGATGTTGCAGTTCTCATGCACTCTACGATGAGCACATGTCCCCAAGTAGGAGCCAGATGTTATCCCCATTTTGTGGATAGTTAAGGATATTATGTCTCGAGGCCCTCGGGTTGCATATATGGAGTGGCGAGAGACTACATGACCAACAATACCATTTTTTATAGTTGGAGACCCCTCTCACCACCAAAGATGGTCACACATTTCCAAATGGCTTAAGGAAGGAAATGGGCCTTGCTCCATGAGGTACAAGTTAGTATTATGGTGAGCATCATTTCAATATTTAATCCAGTTGAGTATGTTATATCTTAGATTGCTCTAGATTTCATGATATATGCTTGGACATTATGCCTTTTTCCTTGCTTCACCTTGTTGGTTGACATCATTCCCTAGTAAGTGGTCTTCCTTGGGGATGGGTTTTCTACTAGGAACTCCATTAAAGACCCATCATACTCTTCCTGACCATACTTACCAATTTCCATCATTATTCCCATCCACTTCCTTATTTCTTGGGATTTTAGGGTGTATTGACCCAATAAGGGGTTGTCCCTCATTATATGGAAAGAAGGGGCTGAAGGCCTAGAGGGATTGATGTTGGGTAAAAGATAAAATCCTTGTATGAACCTTCCAAATTCTTCACCCAGGGATCACCCAAGAAATAAGTGGAACACTTATCTTTAAGTAAAGGGGACCCACAATATAATAAAGAATGCTTAAAAATGTTAGTTGAAGGATATGAGGTGTTATAAATCAGTATTTTCCTTGGGATATATCAAGGAAACCCCAAGGTAACCATTTCAACCTACTTTAGAATGTATTTCTGACCTACACAATCAGAGAGGGCTCTCTCAAGGGACAAAAGGCTCTAAGACTAAAAAGATATTCAACAATAACATTCAGAAGGTCGGATTTCTGATAAAAACAAGTTTTTTTTTTATAAAATTTGGTAGGACAAGCAAGGGAAATGTATCATTGGTCAATGGATTCAAAACATGAAATCTCAATGCCTTAACAGTCAATGGCTAGTTGGTTTCTTTCTGAAGGTTTGAGGCAAAGTAAGCACTATGTTCAACAATTGAGAGTTTATGAAATGAGAGTTTGAAAAGAGGGGGAAGTCCACCACAGTAAGAGAATATACCCATGGATGAATTCTTATTGCAACTTTATAATAACATACATCGATGGAAACTACTAGAACATAGCACTAAGAAAGAATGAATTATGAACCAATGATTTACAAACAACACAATAAGCATTTGTTGTATGAATGGAGCATTAAACTAGAACGAATTCCAAACATTTCCTCTTAGTCAAATACTACAAAGATATTAAAAATAAATGGTAATGAATATAACATAGTAAATTTACAATCCAAACATAACACTATGATGAATCTCAAACTCCCAAAGGAGATAACTTCTGCATTGAACTGCAAAACACAATTCAGAGTCTTTATACCCAGGAACAATAGAAATGGCTCCTCCAGCCAAGATTCCAACCCTCTTACCTTCTTGTACAATGAATATATATCCATATAGGTCCTTTCAAGCTCACCCATTCTAACTCCAACCCCTTTCCCAAAATATAAACAACTACAAACAGAAAAAAAACATGTTTTAACTAATTTCCTGCTTTTCAGGAGGTGAAATTCTGAAAAATAGTCTTCCAAACACTGCTTGTAATTCTCAAACCATAATAGTTGTGTACAATCTGAGAGAGGTGTTTTTAATATAATATTTTTATGAAGAGAAACCTCTCTCAATTTTATCAAATTCAACTCTAGCTGTCCGAAATAGGTGTCACAAAAACATGTCTCAAACAAAAAATCATGAAAAATGAAAAAATTGGGATCAAAGATTCCTTCGAATCTCCCAATCCATGACACCTTTTTGAAAAATGAAAGAGGTTAATTTTATTGGGTACATGCTTGACAATAATTTCCTTTGGAATTTTAAAATTCATCTTGGTTCACTTGGAAATCCTCTTGGAAGTCAACTGGTCAAAAATGTTAGTTCAACAGTCTTAAAACAAAGTTTCAGCAGCACATTTTGTAGCATGTGTCTAAATATGTAGCGCCTAAGCCAGTTCATAGTACCAAAGGAGAATCAAGTGACCAAACCATTCCTGACCTCCAAACAAGATAAAAAATCTCATGGAGTACCTAATGGCTATGAGGTTGATGTTGGTAATTTCATACTTGCACTAGGATGCTTGCAACCTATCCAACCTACAACCTTCTTCCTTAACTAGTTCACAACGCCAGTTCGCAGTGCCAACTCAACCATAGCTTGCATACTTCGACGAGGATTTTTTTTGATGGAATGATATAATCCTTGGATAACATGATCAATCTTATGTATTAACATTTGTCTCCACATGGGATGGAGACCTCCCTATGAGGATCCAAGAACATGCAATTCTAGTGCCTTATCCATGGGCTGTTCCCAACCTTTAACCTATGCAAACTTCTATGACCTATGAACTTCAACTGAAACCAAATGAAAACTGAAAACTAACTGCTGAAAGAGATGCTTAGGGTGCTGAGATTATTTCACACAACCTACCTACCCTAAGCTAGCCCCTGAGTCGTTTGATCAAGTGAAATGAAAAATCCAATGGAGCCATGCAATCATCTCGTCCACTGGTTGGATCCTTTACATGAGTTTCTTCAAAGGCAATAGGGAATACCTAATTAAAGGCAATGCATATAAGAGTTTGAAATTAGTTTCATCACTGACCAAATCTGAAAACTTAAGCACACTCATTGACTACAAACATGTTGCAAAAGGATCTTGCATCTCATGAAGAAAAACCTCTTGTTGATCAACACATATAAAACAATTATCTTCAGTTTCATATGTTGTTTTTTGTTTCAATACTTTATACTCACCATCAGCCTGGAAAGAGTTTGGAAATGACCCCTGATGTCCTTCAAAAGAAATGCTATTTTGATTTTCAAAGGAAGAAAGGAAAATTGTTTGCTAACCAACTTGTTCTTGAAATAAAGTTTTAGGAAATGAATGGTTCGAATAGAAAACTACCTGACTATTCTCATATCCATGATCACTTAAAATATTTATATCTTCATCATCTTCACTTTCAAATTCACAACTACTTGATGGCTGCAAACTTGAATTGGTAAAACCTTCCGCATAACGAACTCTGGGATCAATAACATCTTCATAAGGTTGCTGGTTTATAAGATGGTGAACTCTCTCTTTCATAAATTAGAATGAAGAAAAGCAAAGGAGTAGACCATTTCCTTCAACAAACTCGATACCTTTTTATTGTCTATCATCATGGCTAAAATGTGTGGGTTGTAAAACTTCATAAGACTGCTAAAAAGAATCATCTCCTAAAGATGAACCTAAAAATGGTTGCTCTAGAAGAAAAATGTCATAATCATCATAGTACTCGTCATAAGGAGGTAAATTGGAAATCTCTTGAATATCCATAGCAAAAGGATTTGCATCAACAACTGGTGAGTCATCCACTTGATCATAATATGTTGTAATATTATCCTCATGACGAAATAAACACAGTTCCAAATCAACCTCTTCTTGTTGTCCATGCCTATTCTCACACTTTTTAAGACTCAACACTTCATCCTCCAACTTATCTGAAAGCTTTCCACAAGCTCTGATATTGTCCTCCACCTCTTGGGCATTAGAGAACATCTACTGCAAAGACACAAACTTCTTCTCCAAGAGATAAAAAGAGAAATATGAATGAAAGGTCATAGCATAATATAACTTGGAAGTACCTTCAGTTGGTTGGATCTTTTCGGGTATTTTGTAATAATGACTAGCAAATATCTTACTGAAATTTGAGACAGTTTCATTATTCATTCTTCTCATGGCATAAAATTCTAAAAGGAATAGTTCCCACGACTTTCTTTTGCCCCAAAATTTCAAAAAAACATGACTTAGTTCCTTCCATGAGCCGATTGACTCAGACAACAAATGACTAAACCATTACTTGACATCCCCTCGTAAAGACTAGGAAAAGGGTCTCATACAAACATCATCATGCTCAACTTCAAAGAGGTCAATGAAATGCTCAAAATAATGAATATGTTTTTCAGTTGTAAGGTTCTCAATTTATCCATCAAAAATAAGAAGGTATTTGTAATGCTTTGGAGGAAAATCATGAAGAATGGAAGGCAATTTTAAAGGTTTGTATCTCTTTTAATCTTGGAAGATACAATAATAGGTACAAAAGATGATATATCATCTTTGATTTCATAAAACTTACAAGGTTGTTCAAGGTTATCATATGAATCAGATAAAGGGTCTTGGTCATAATCAACTACATGAGAAGAAGGTATATTTACAGTTTGTAGTGAAGGATATACAAGAGTGGGTTCATGGTCTTCATTTGAATGCAGTAAATGAAGAAAACTTATTTTGGAAAAATTAGGAAAGGACAAGAAGATATTGATAAAATAGAATAATACTTCTTGAAGAAAACTCAAGCTTGAGTACCTGATTCTTCCATACTATACTTCCATATATCTTTCATGTGAGCTCATCCTCCAGTGGAGTCTGTAAATTTGATTTAATCAAGAGTGGAGTCGCTAGGTGAAAGGTACATAGCCTTCTTGGATCTGACTGTTGTTCACCATCAACAATCAGCTCTAAAGCTTTACCATTCTTTCCCGAGGAAGATGATAGCTTTGGTTCCCCGACAACAATGCCAAGATGTTATCACTCGGTATTTTCCTTGGGATATATCAAGGAAACCCCAAGGTAACCATTTCAACCTACTTTAGACTGTATTTCTGACCTATACAATCAGAGAGGGCTCTCTCAAGGGCCAAAAGGCTCTAAGACTCAAAAGATATTCAACAATAACATTCAGAAGGTCGGATTTCTGATAAGAATAGGTTTTTTTTTATAAAATTTGGTAGGACAAGCAAGGAAAAGGTATCATTGGGGAATGGAGTCAAAACCTAAAATATCAATGCCTTAATAGTCAATGGCTAGTTTGTTTCTTTCTAAAGGTTTGAGGCAAAGTAAGCACTATGTTCAACAATTGAGAGTTTATGAAATGAGAGTTTGAAAAGAGGGGGAAGTCCACCACAGTAAGAGTATCTACCCATGAATGAATTCTTATTGCATATTTAGAAGAACATACATAGAGGGAAACTACTATAACAAAGCACTAAGAAAGAATGAATTATGAACCAATGATTTACAAACAACACAATAAGAATTTGTTGTATGAATGGAGCATTAAACTAGAATGAATTCCAAAAATTTCCTCTCAGTCCAATACTAGAAAGATATTAAAAATAAATGGTAATGAATATAACATAGGAAATTTACAATCCAAACATAACACTATGACGGATCTCAAACTCCTGAAGGAGATAACTTCTGCATTGAACTACAAAATGAAATTCAGAGTATTTACACCCAAGAACAATAGAAATGGCTCCTCCAACCCAGAGTCCAACCCTCTTACCTTATTGTACAATGAATATATATCCATATAGGTCCTTTCCATATCACCCATTCGAACTCCAACCCGTTTCCCAAAATAGAAACAACTACAAACAGAAAATGACATGTTTTAACTAATTTCCTGCTTTTCAGGAGGCGAAATTCTGAAAAATAGGCTTCAAAACACCACTTGTAATTATCAAACCATAATAGTTGTGTCAAATCAGAGAGATATTTTTGTATATAAGATCGTTATTAAGAGAAACCTCTCTCATTTTTGTTAAATGCATCTCCAGATGTTCGAAATAGGTGTCACAAAAACATGTCTCAAACAAGAAATCACGAAAATTGAAAAAATTGGGCTCAAAGATTCCTTCGAATTTCCCAATCCATGAAACCTGTTTGAAAAATGAAAGAGGTTAATGTTATTGGGTACATGATTGACAATAAAATCCTTTGTATTTTTAAAATTCATCTTGGTGCACCCAAAAATCCTCTTGGAATTCAACTGGTCAAAAATTCCAGTTCAATAGTCTTAAAACAGAGTTCCAACAACACATTTTGTAGCACATGTCTAAATCCGTAGTGCTTAAGCCAGTTCATAGAGCCAAAGGAGAATCAAGTAGCCAAACCCTTCCTGACCTCCAAACAAGATAAAAAATCTCATGGATTACCTGATGGCTATGAGGTTGATACTGGTAATTTCATACTTGCACCAAGATGCTTGCAATCCATCCAACCTACAACCTTCTTCCTTAACTAGTTTTCAACGCCAGTTCGCAGCGCCAACTCAACCATAGCTTGCATACTCCAAGGAGTATTTTAGTTGATGGAATGATATAATCCTTGGAGAATATGATCAATCTTATGTGTTAACAGGAGGTCTCATCATGAGCTGACCTACCATGTCCATGGATATCTAATGGTATGGAATTGCCATCATCTGGTCACCAAACTAGGGTAATGGCTCTCAGTTGCATGGCTGAGAGAAAGTGGGTCTCATCACGAGCCAAACTTATAATTTACATTAGGTGTTTGTGGGTGACATTTCCATTATCTAGTCACCACGCCAAGGCAATGACCTTCAACCTCTTCTTAAAATTATGAAAGAATAAAATAATGGCAATTAATGGGCTTGGAAAAAGTGCATTGTGGACGAAGGTACCACACACCCTCTACAAAGGCACCCATGAATGAGACACTACGATACCTTGTATGTCATGATCCCTATTCCCATTGAGTCATGACCCCAACCACTTCACCCACTTTACATGGCTTAGAGAAGGATCTCTTAGAAACTCTCCTTGACCTAGGCAAAGATCTACCCAATATGACATCTCGTCAACCCTCCCATATTCAAGCTTGAAAAATCACATAGTGTCTTTGAGAAATTAATTGTTTGATATAGTGATCTTTGATGCACATGCTTAGGTGGATCATTTATTGATTGGATTCACTTATCATGATGTTATGACTTGAGATCATTGGAGGGCATGCTCATTTGTCTTTGCAGGACCTAGTTGGTGGACAGTTTTGGGAGAACAAGCCTAGATTGGACTTCCATGGGGCTGAAAGCTGCCAGGTTGGATGCCAAGGGTCCACATACTAGATCACCAAGATGAAGAATTGAAGACCTTGAAGATGATGTGGAATACCTATCCCATTCCTCACATGCTAAACGATTTTCCCAGGATGGGAAAAACATCTTCCTTTTGAGCTTGACATCATACTTGCAGGCTAGGGTTTGGTGATGTTGTTGCCACACATTGAAACATGGAAATTTTGAGGAGGATGATACCTTGGCCACGGGGATATTGCATAGATGCTTGACACGTGGCCTTTGGAGGCATATCATAGCTCCTCCAACACCAACAACTTGTCCCAAGTGGAAAAATGTCCCCTAAAGGGGTGATGACCATATAAAATTAGGGTTTTATTTGTGCAAAAGTGAAAATTTAAATGAATTGTTTAATATTAATTTGTTAAAGGAGGAAATATTAGGGTTTTTGACCCCTAGGATTTTGTTTTACCCATTAATATATGGACAAGTCACCTTGGTGACATTTTGTATAAATAAGAGATTATAAGATCTCATTTTAACATAAGTCTCCCTCTTGTGACAGGACATGATCTGAAATTTTAGCTATACTTGGCATATTTTGTCTCTTGTGCATTTATTTATGGCTATCTCTTGTGAATGGTTGATGAGGAAGTGAGGCACTAGCCTTGGAGGAATGATTTATAGATTTATGGTGGATTGTCTTAGCATTTTTATTGATTTTTGTATGGTCCTTTACTCTTATGCTATCATTTTTTCAAGTTAATGATTGTTGTGCTAGGAGCTAAGTGGGAAGTGAGAGTGTTTACACCCCCACTCTAGTCTCCATCATTTATTGCTTGAAGTTCATTGATGTTGCAAGGCTTTGTTTGAGGAAGTAAGAGGATTTACACCCCTCATTCTCAAACCCTAACTACAGATAATTTCCTTGGTAAGTAAGAGGATTTACACCCCCAAGGAAGTAGCATATCTAGTCCATTTATTTGACTCCATTAACCCAATTTTAAAGGAATTAGTCATTTATATTTTGCAATGGAGATATAAAAACATTGCCTTGGGAAATGTGAAATTTTGTCTTTTGAAAGATCTCTTGCTTGGAGTTGGTTTGCCACATTGAGAGGAGTCTTCCCCTACTAGGGCGTCCCCTCTCTCCCACTACTTTAATTTATGTTTCAAACTTTAACCTACAACCATTAAGGTTTCATAACCCTAGCTACTAATTCCCTCTTAACTCCTCAAAACTCACCCTAGACTAGCTCCTAAATTTTGCACATTTAATATACTAACTAGGGTGCATATTTTAGGCTAATTGTTGGAATATTTTGATGCTGTAATTTGATGATATAAGTGACTAAAATATACAGCCACAAGGCTGCAATTTTCTGCAGAAATATACATGTTATAACAACTTGTTTTATTCAGCCTCGAAGTGCCATATTTCATTTACTATTGATTGCCTAACTCATTGATACTATCATTGGTTAATCTTATGCTTTTATATATTGATTTAGATGCATTATATGTTGATATAATATTTTTTCCATTGAATAAAACTAAGGACAACAAGCTTAAGTACTTGATCCATACTAACATATATCACTACAAGTTGGATTTTCTTATGTCTCGGGCAGGTACAATCATCTGGAGAAGTATCATGTATTTGGGGAAAATTTTTCTTGATATACAAGAAATATACCTTCACATCTCACTCCATTTAGACTTAAACTCTAGGGGCCCCACTTCCATCTCCATCCATCCCCGTCTCATTCCCCCTAGGGTCACCTAGATCGCCTCCCTAGAGTGACCTAGTCGCCCTTGAAATGAGAGACCTACATCGAGGTGACATTGGGTGTAGAATTCCCAAGTTGTAGCACTTGATTTTGTGGTTGGGTCAGGATTTTCCCAACCTAAAACTTGTGCTATAATAGGTCTAAAACATCACCAAAGTTTCATCCACACCCCTTTTGATTAAAAACAAACTATTAAAATGAATGCATAACTAAAACTTATTAGATACTTTCATTTTTCTAGGGTAAACTAATAAGTTTAGGCTAGGGCCTTGGCATAGGTTGGAGAGTAAATTTCTCCAAAGACACTAAACAAACATAAGTGTCTGAGATAGAGAGTGTAGAATCTAGTTTTTTGGTATAGCATGGTCTGAAAGCTCCTCTAACACATGAGTTAAACATGAGGTCATGTAAGGAATAACCGAGGAGATTCCCCTCCAGAGCTAGACTGAATGTAGTGGAAAGATTGTGTATTGGGGGTATCAATTACACCCATACCTATGTGAGAGGTGGTGCTTTCAAGGTTTCATGATTTTTTACCCTACCCACACTTTCGATCCTGACTGTCAACTATATCCCTTGGTCACCGACTGCAAGCTAGTATCTATAGTTTCTCCTCCTAGGTGTATCACAAGGTGACTGCGAGGGTTTGTCGTAGTACCTTGGGAAGATTTTGTATCACTCACTTCAGTACTATTGGAGGGTACCGCGCAAAGCATTGTTGGAAGATTGGTTGTTGTCATTGATGTCAACCCTAGTCATGGGTTTTGGACCGCAATATTGATGAAGCTATTTGGACATGAAGGAAAATGTGCATGCAGATACAATACTCATGGATGGATAGTATACATCATGTTTTTTTCGGTGGTATGTGGCAGGTCACATGGATCCTCATGGTTGAGGAGAAATGAATTTTTGAATTTGAAAAAGTGAATTTAAGAAGGAAGTACATGTAGGCCCTGAAGATAATTAAAGAAAATAATTACAAAATAAGAAAGTGTCAGGTTGGCCCTAATGTTAAAAGGAAGTGAAATAAATAGTATAAATAAACATCATTATACATTCATTTGATACAATTCGAATTTCAGAGGAAATAAGAAGAAAAGAAGGCCAGATTTCAAGGGAGGATGAAGTCTTTTTGTGATGTGTTCTAAGGTATGTTATTTTCAGGTCATCTTACCATTTTTTATATAATTTTTTTTCTAGAATGATTCAGATGGTGAAATCGCTATGGTATTGAGAAGACATATCAAGGTACCTTTGGTAAAAATTTCAGCTCTTGATTCACTATAATTATGGAGATACACTATGTGGAAGATAGGGTTTGTGACTAGTCTTGAAGCTAGTCAATAAACAGGTGTTCCAGGTAAAATAGTCATAACTTCTTCATAGAGAATCCAAAATAAGTGGGACAAATTTCATTGGAAATAGTAAAGAATGTAGTTTCTTTTTTGTGAGTTTCAGAATCGGATGTTAATTATTGAGCACGGGGCATTCTGTGCAAGTTCACTCTCCTGAATAGACTAGAATTGAATAAAGTCTACCATTCTTTCTATAACCTCTTTTTGGGGAGGATTCAAGGAGTGAAATTGGAGGAGTTTCAGAGAATACATTGGGTAATATTATCTATAGGATCAGAGTACTCCAAGAATTTAAGAATTGCATAAATTGAAGAAGTCTCAGGAAGCATTATCAGGTTTTATGTGATGATTGGTTGATGGTGATGATTTAATGTAAAGTTTTATTATCTCTCATATATTCTTGGGTGGAAGGAAGGGGAAAGGATGGAGAGTTCAAATCTCTCTTGA
>ML797037.1:38416-75235 GCA_009831015.1 Picea engelmannii
TCTGAGGAAAGTGAAGAAAAGAAGGCCGAAATGCAAGGAAGGATAAATTCTTTTGATGGTGCTTTCTAAGGTATGTTATTTTCAGGTCATCTCACCATTTTCGCTATAACTTTTTTTATATAATGAATCAAATCCTGAAATTTTTATTCAAGTGAGAAAACATATCCAAGTATCTGTGGTTAAAAATTCAGCTTGTGGGTCGTTTTATTTTTGGAGTTACATTCTGTGGAAAATAGGGTTTGTGGCCAGTCCTGAAACTAGTCAAAATCAGGTGTTTCAGGTAAAAACATCATAACTTCTTCTTAACAGATCCAAATTAAGTGAGAAAAATTGTGTTGGTTAGGGTACAGTCTTTAGTATTCTTTGTAATAGTTTCAGATCATTTCATCAAATATTTTGTGCAGGGCACGCTCTACAAGGTCACTCTCTAGAATAAGCCATAATTCAGCAAGGTATGCCATTTTTGCTATAACTCCTTTTATGAGAGGTTCCAAGTAGTGCCACTTGGAGGAATTGAATAAAAAATACTGAAGAACATTTTTTATCAGTTTCATATCTTTATACATTACAGGTTCAAAGTTATGATTACTTCAAGTTAGGGTTGTTGACTAATCCAAAACTAGGCATGTGAGACTAAAGAAAAGTTTGATGAAAATGCTAGTCTCTTGTTTTTAAAGTTAAGGAAGGTTTGCGGGAATGTGATCATATACACTAGTTCTATTATAGAGCTATAAATCAGATTTTGATGATGAAATTGATGAGGGATTTTGGTTGAGGTACATGGTTGAGACAAGTAGTTGATGAGTTGGCGCACATACATGAGGTGTATAGTTGATGATGTTGGTACATATTGATGAGTCATAGTTGATGAGTAGTTGACACATGATTGGTACATACTTGGTACATGGTTGGATGCACTTGTTTATGGTACAGGTTGATTACAGGTTGGTGCATGGTTGATGCACTTGTTTATGGTACAGGTTGATTACAGGTTGATTTCAGGTTGAGGTACAGGTTGATGCATGGTTGATGCACTTGTTTATGGTACAGATTGATTTCAGGTTGAGGTACAGGTTGATGCATGGTTTACGCACATGTTTATGGTAGAGGTTGATTACAGGTTGAGGTACATGTTGATGCATGGTTCAGATTTATTGGTACAGGTTTACAACGGTATATCTCATAGTGCTAGTGTGACAGTGGTTCCATCATTCTACTTCTACTTCAGGGTGGCAGGATGGGGCAAGGACAGGTGGTTGTAGCCAGAGAACATTGGGGATTGTATCCTCCTTCTGGTTGTAGCCAGAGAATTGGGGAGTTGGAGCTTCCCTCAGGTTGTATCTTGAGAAACTAGGGGGTTGGACCCTCCTTCTAGTTGCAGCTGGAAAACAAAGGAAGTTGGTGCTTCCAATGAATGTAATTCTTCAAGACATATAAGAAAAAACATTCTGTGGTTTTCTCCTGATTTGGGTTTCCACGTAAGACACTGGTGTACTGTGTATGTGTGTGATTGTTTATTTATTACTGCTCATTATTGGATAGTAATTCTACATTGATATAACATTTGAAGAAAAAGGATTATAATTGCGTTATTACTGATTCACCCCCCCTCTCAGTAATCCAACAGAAATTACCCCTTCTCCTAAACTCTTGACTGCTTTAAATGGATTTTTATTTCGGCCACATGGTATGATTCCTTCATGTCTGGTTACACTAGGGGGAAAGTATTTTTGTGTAGGGGTTGAAGTAGTCGATGCACCACTCGACTATAATATTTTGTTAGGAAGAAGTTGGACTTGTTATTGCACAAGTGTAGGTTAGGAAAATCCCGACCCAACCACCAATTGGTGAAAACTTAGAGAGAACCTACCCACTGTCACCTTAGGCAGGTGTTCACATCACTTTAGAGGTGAGGTAGTC
Source organism: Picea engelmannii (assembly GCA_009831015.1). Taxonomy (NCBI): domain Eukaryota; kingdom Viridiplantae; phylum Streptophyta; class Pinopsida; order Pinales; family Pinaceae; genus Picea; species Picea engelmannii. The sequence continues at coordinate 40,337 of ML797037.1, forward strand.
ACCTCAAGGGGGGAATCCCAGTGACCCTAGGGGGGGTTGAGATGGAAAAGGAGATGTATGAATGGATTCCCATAAAGTTCAAGTTTATAGATGGAAAAGGGAGCTTGGAAATGAGTGTAGAGGGTTGCTTAAGGTTTCCAATGATTTGAGTAACCTACCAAGTGTGAATACTTGCCCGAGACACAAAGAAAAAACAAGCATATGATATAATATGTTAGTTCAAAAAGAAAGTTAATATTGTTTTCTCTAATTGAAGAAAAATTCAATGATATATATCAACATATAGAAGATAATAAAGGTTGAAAAAGAGATGTTAAGAGTATAATTGTAAGCAAGAGACAAGCTAGTGAAAGCTAGCTTAACTCAACAATGATAAATCAATACTCTAGCACAAAAGTAAGGCTAAAACAAAAAATTATTGTAGTGATATTTATTATCCTTATGGCTATATCAAACCAATCTTTATAAAAAAACATCAGCCAATGAAAACCACTTCTAACTAGCTCAAAAAGTACGTTAGGGTTAGTAGTTTGTTAGGGAAAAATTGTAGCCAATTCCTAGGGTTAGTTTAGGAGTTATCTAGGGATAGAGAGTTAGTTTTATGCAGCCCTAGTGGTTGTAGGTTAGTTTTGTAACATAATCAATATTTAGTGGATGAAAGAGGATGCCTCAATGAGGCAAGAAATCCTAGGGCTAAAGGAACAACTTCCAAGTGAGAGAACTTTAAAACTTGAAACTTTCACATTTACCAATGCAACATTTTATTTCTCCAATGCAATGATTAGTGCCTTTGATTATGGGTTAATGGGGTCAAGAGAAAAGAGATAAAACTACTACCCCTTGGGGGTATAAAATGTCTTATTCCCAAGGCAAGTAGCCTGGCTAGGGTTTTAAAACTAAGGGGTGTATGCCCTTATACTTCCTTAGCAAAACCCTTGCAAAGATTAAATTCTATGCTTAAAATTATGATGGAGCTGAATTAGGGGGTTTATTCACTTATACTCCCTACCTAGCCTTATAAAAATCAACCTTGATCTTGAATTACAAATGATAGAAACAAGGACAAATCTTACCAATCTGAATAGAAACAAGATAGACCATACCATGCCAAGATAACCACCAAAATAACAAAAGAATGAACTCCAAAATCTAGCACATCATCATCATCAACTCCAAAACCAAATAGAAACCATATCATAGAACAAGATACAAAACATTCTCAAGGGTATAGAAAATTTCAGTCCAATACTTCTCACAATGGGAGAGATATATTTTAAAATGAGATCTTATGATCTCGATTTATACAAAATGTCATTGACATAGTTTTTCCACATTAGCAAGGGTAAAAATTAAGACAAGGGGTCCAAAAACCTTATATTACCCCTTGCAAAAAATTAATATTAAACAATTCACTTTTACACAAAATAAACCCTAGCATAAGGTGACATCGCCCCTTTAGGGAACATTTTGACACTAGGAGAAAGTCGTTGAAGTTGGAGATGCATAGTTAGGCTTCCAAAGGCCACATTTCACTCATCTAATCCATATCCTCATGGTCAAAGTATTCTTCTTCTCAAAACATCCATGTGTCATTGAGCCATGTCTTCACCACCAAACCGTAGCTCCTCTAGGTGACGTCAAGCCTCCAAAGGTGATGTTTTTCCTCTCTTAGGAAAAATGTTTGGCATGCAAGGGCTAGGTTATGTCATCCATAAAATATTTTAGGTCTTTGAAGGTTTGTCTCTCTAATCTAGCATGTGGTCCCTTGGCATCCAACCTGTGGGCTTCAATCCCCATGGAAGCCCAAGCTAGGCTTCTTCCTCCAAAATTGTCCATTAACTAGGTCCTGCAAAGAAAAATAAGCACGCCCTCCAAGGATATCAAGTCATAATATTATGGTGAGTAAATCAAATCAATAAATGAGCCACCTAAGCATGTACATCAAATATTACCTGGTCAAACAAGTAAGTTCTCAAATAAATTATGTGACTTTCCAAGCTTGGATATGGGAGGGTTGATGAGGTGTCATATTGGGTAGATCTTTCTGTAGGTCAAGGAGTGTTTCCCAAGTGATCTCTCTCTAAGCCATGTGAAGTAGATGAAGTGGTTAAGGATCAAGACTCACTGGGCATGGGGTTCATGAAATACAAGGGGTTGTATTGTCTCATTCATGGGTGCCTTTTTAGAGGGTGTGTGGCATGTTCGTTTGCAATGCATTTTTTCCAAGCCCATTCTCTTTCCATTCTTTGATTATTTTATGTTTTAAAGGATGATTTGAAGGACATTGTCCTAGCGTGGTGTCTAGATCATGACAGTGTTTTGCATAAATGAGAAGTCTAGCTTGTGATGAGACCCCCTTTCTCTCAGTTGTGCAACTGAGAGCCACTACCCTGGCTTGGTGACCAGATGATGGTAAGGTCATACCGCTAGATACCCATGATCATGATAGACCAACTCGTGATGAGACCTACTATCCTCCAACTAACCCCCTAATCATTCATTATTATTTATTCTCATATCCCCCCCTTTTCTTATAGAGAAGTGTTTCATTTCTTTCTCGGGGGATCCTTGGGTGAAGCATTTAGAAGGTATATATATATAGGATTTTTATCCAACAATAATCCCTTTGGGCCTTCATCCCCTTCTTCCCATAGAATGAGGGACATACCCTTGTTGGGTCAATACACCCTAATCCCAAGAGACAAGGAAATGAGGGGTTTTAGGTGATGGAAAGTGGTAAGTATGGTTGGCAATAGTACGATGGCTCTTCAAAGGAGTTCCTAGTAGCAAACCCATTCTAGAGGAAGACCACTTACTAGGGAATAATGTCAACCACCAAGGTGAAGCGGAGCAAAAGGAATAATTTCCAATCATATGTCATGAAATCTAGAGCAACCTAAGATACAACATATTCAAAATGACTCAAATATTGAAACAAAATTCACCATATTACCTGACTTGTACCTCATGGAGCAAGGCCCAATGCCTATCAGAAGCCAGTTGGTGTGGTGGATTCCACTTGAAAATATTGACCTCTATGGTGGTGATATGGGTATCCATCCATGCAAGTTGATATTGTTGGTCATGTAGTCTCTCGGCACTCCATATATGCACCCTGAGGGCCTCAAGACATAATCTCCTTAGTTATCCCACAAAATGGGGATAACATCTAGCTCCTACTTTAGGACATGTGATTGTTGTAGAGTGCATGAGAAACACAACATTTCTTGGACCTATTCCTACCAAAACCCAGACAAAAAAATCATAGCATCTAGGGTGGTGCTATCACCCTTCATCCATATATGTAAAAATCCAAATGAAAATTAATCTAGAAAATTAAATTTTTGACATTTTTTCAAAAATTTCTAAACTAAGCATGAAATCAATATGCAGGTAGAACAAACTGAAAAATGTAATGCATATAAAATAATATGAGCAATCAATATGAAAATGAAAGGAAATCAATATGACCTACCTACTTACCTGGGGCGTTGGGGCCCTGAAGATCAGGTGATGGATGATGTTAGGTGAAGTCATACAACCAGTCCAACCAGCCGGTCACCTCATCAAAATATCTGCCCTTGTGCTTAGTAATGTAATAAAAAAAAGATAAGTCAAGTACAAAATAATCATGAGTATATACACACATATAATCGATCATGAAATAAAACTCATAGAGATGGGTGGGAGGGAGTAAGACAAGTGAACCCAAGAAAGACAATGACAATAAAGGTGGAAGTTGAAAAGTTACTTAATGCAGGATTTATCTACCCACTTCCTTTGATAGAATGGGTCTCCAACCCTGTTCCCATTGATAAGAAGTAGGGTATGATCCATGTTTGCATGGATTTTAGGGACTTGAATAAGGAATTTCCTACAGAAAACTTACCAAAACCATTCATTTATCATATCTTGGATGAGTGTGTGGGGAGAGAGATCTTCTCATTTATGGATGGCTTATTTGGATACAACCAAATTGAAATTCGTCCATAAGACCAACACAAGACGACCTTCATATGTCCCTGGGGTACGTTCACTTATAAGAAAATGTTGTTTCATCTTAAAAACATTGGTGCAACATTCCAACGGGCCATGATATTTTCCTTTCATGAATTGAAGCACATAGTGGAGGAATACTTAGACGATTTCATGAATCACTCGCACAAGAGGGCCCAGCATCTGTTACATCTCTGCTTCTTTTTTGAATGGTGTCGTTTCTACAGGATTTGATTGAATCCACACAAGTGTATTTTTTTTGTGACCTATGGTTGTATTTTGGGGTTCAACATTTTGAAAAAAGGAATCATGGTTGACCCTTTGAAGGTTGAGGCAATAACTTAGTTGCCTCCCCCACGTATAGTCAGACAACTCCAGATCCTACAAGGAAAGGAAAATTTCCTCAGGTGTTTTGTTCCGAACTATGCTAACATAAAAAAGGGCTTTATGTGACTTTTGAAGAAAGAGGTCCCATTATGATGGGAAGAAGTTGCACAACATTCTTTTGATACTTTGAAGAAAGCATTGGTTTTGACTCCTTTGTTGAGTCCCCCTAATTACAATCGAGACTGCTTGTTGTATTTGGTAGCAGTTGAGTTTTTGATTGGTATGGTTCTAGTTCAGGAGGATGATGAGCTCCAATATCATGTCATATATTACTTAAGTCATGATCTCATGGGCCCTGAACTTAGATATTCACATGTAGATAAACTGACACTGACAACCTTTTATGTTGTCCAATGGCTTCGAAATTACATTCTATTGTGAAAGACAACCATCATCGCCTTGGTCAATCCAATTCAATATGTTTTGACTAGGAGAATTGTTGGTGGGAAGTAAAACAACTGGATTTTTGTGATTCAAGAATTTGATTTGGACTTTGTGTCTATGAAATCTAAGAAGTCTTTAGTCTTCACTGAGTTGATGTTAGAGTTTCTAGTAGAGAAAAAGGAAGGTGATATGACAAACTCATTTTTGGATGAGCACATTTTCCTCATCTCTTCATCCGATCCATGGTATGACGATATCCTTATATATATCCAAACTCTAAAGTTCCCTCCAAACTGCTCGAGAGACGAGTGATGATGGATCCATCATACGACAAAAAACTACCGCATTATTGTTGACACTTTGAATCAAAGAGGGGTGGACTCTATCCTTTGACAAGTCTTAACTCTTGAAGAAGTGGAGGTTGTTTTGAACGACTCCCATAGTGGAGCATGTGGTGGTCACTTTTCTAAGTTGGAGACAACCTAAAAAAAAATCACGTAGGATACTTTTAGTCTGCAATATTTAAATATTGTGTTGAAGCGATCAATAAGTGTCATCCTTGCCAAATTTTCACTAAGAAAATGCATGCACATACTGCTTTAATGTTTCCCTTCATCAATGTTGGCCCCTTCACTAAGTGGGGGGTTGATTTTATGATATTCCACCCGACTTCGGATAGGGGGAATTGTTACATCATTGTAGCCGTTGAATACAATACTAAGTGGGCCAAGGCTATGCCAACTTTTTATAATGATGGGGAGAAAACAACACTATTCATATTCAACCAGGTCATATCTAGGTTCGAGGTTCTGAGAGAGATTGTCACCGACCATGGAAGTCACTTTCAGATGCGCATGATGTTGGAGTTAGTATCGAAATTGGGGTTTAGGAAATAAAACTCATCTCCTTACCATCCCCAGGATAATAGTCAAGTTGAAGTCGTCAATAGGTCATTAAAATGATACTAAGAAGAATGATTAATTCAACTCGAATGAACTGGCACTTGATGCTTTACTTGGCCTTATGGGCTTACAAAACCTTAGTCAAAACTTCCACTTGCTTCTCACCGTTCCAACTCGTTCATGAAGTGGAAGCAGTTTTTCCTATTGAATTTGAAGTTCCTTCACTCAAGATAGAAGTCGAGATCCTTCCAGACACAACTCATCTTGAAGAATTCCTAATTTACCTTGAACATCTTGATGAGAAACATCAAGATGAAAATTTAGTAAACGAGTCACATAAGAAATGAGTCAAGTCCCAATATGATAAGTGTATTTGTCCCATGGTGTTCTCCGAGGGAGATCCTGTGTTGGTCTACGACCGGGACAATGATACCTTGGGGGTAGGAAAGTTCAACCCCATGTGGTGCAACCCTTATGTCGTGTGATGATTTTTAGAGAAAGGATCCTATGAGCTCATGGATTTTGAAGGCAATGTGCTATCTAAGCCTAGAAATGGGATCTACCTGAATAAGTACTATGCTTAGGCCTAATAGTTTGAGCATTAGCGCTCTTGTATTTTATTGACTATATTGTGTGTAGCTTTGTTTACATTTTTAGTCCTTTTGTTGCATTAGTGATTGATGTGGCTCTATTTTGTTGCATATTCCCGAGGAGTCATTGATTTACTTTGGATTTGCACATGGAACCAGTCGCCATACTCAACACCCAACATCCACTGATTAGGTGATTTATTCACCTTCTAGTCAGCTAGTGTCCATTGGAGGTGTGTGTCTCAGGGAAACTAATAACATTGTTGCCGAGTATAGCATAATCATCGAGATTTTGTGACACACACTGTCAAATGGAATTAATCGCCTCCAAGTATTCATGGATTCAAAATTGCTTGTTTCACAGTTGAATGGTTTGTATCAAGTTTGATATATGATGCTATTATGATTTTTCCTTAGGGTACATCTTTTGGAACGTTATTTTGAGTTCATTACTTACGAGCATGTTCCTAGAAGAGTTAATGAGTTAGATGATTCTTCTGATAATTATGTGTTAGATTGGCATGTGTATCATCAGTAAAGTAAAGCACATACAATCACATGTAAATATACACCTTTGCAGCTAAAACACAAAATGTATATAATGCAGAAAAAATAACACACACACACACACACATACATACATACATACATACATACATAAATACACACACACACACACACACACACACACACACATATATAAATGAGATCCATCAAGTATAAATTTTGGGTCCTCCTAGCCCCCGAAGGTCATATAAAGTTATACAAGTACAAAATTATGCTATGAGAACATAATATGTCGAGGCCTAGGGCCAGTGCACCCTATCATAACAAACTACAACATTTTCCAAATGCTGGAACAATTGAACCCATGGCTTGGGTACTCCTATGAAATGTTGTTGCATGCCTTGCATGCCTACAGGGAGGTCGTCAATGGTCACCATAGGCACATTGCACACAATGGCCTCAAAGTTCCGCTCCACACTATGAAAAGTCCTCGCCGCACCATCGCTCAGTCACACCTCCTCTCTGCCTCACCGACTATGTCACGAGACATTTTCTAGTCTCATGGGTACTCTGTCTACATAAAATAAAGGTACTTGTTAGTATTTTGTATCTCACAAAAAGATATAAATTGTTATATTTTCAAAATATTAAAAATTAATTAAATAACACAAAAATGAAAGGTTACCTATGTCTTGTAGCTCATCTTCAAAATGGATGATGACATCGGGGTCGTTGGTAAAGTCAATGCTCACATATGGGTAGTCCTTGATGAAGGGAGTCTGTCACTCCCACCAACCAAAGAAGTTGTCATCAAAGGGGTTGGAAATTTGTCCACCTCCTAAGAGAGCTATGAGCTCGGTCCACCAGACCATGGTTGGTCATGGTCACAAGTGTCCTCATATCTGTGTTTGCAGGATCATCATGGGCACCTGCTCGAAGAAGAATGTGCATAGGACACTTTCAAAAAAAAATTTATTTTCCTTCCTAAGATTGAAGTCTGTTAACTATGCTTTCATATTGTTAAGAATAATAGTACTCTAGACATAAATTGTAGGGCGTAATAATTCAACCCCATAATTCATTTTCACCCATGATGCCAAGTGTAAGGAGTTGGATCCCACGATCCAAACCAAAGTGTATAGAATGACTTGGAGGCTCAGGTTGGTTATTTTTTTGATTAGCACTTGCGAGCCACTCTTCTCAGTACCGATAACACAATACTCATTTATAAAGTCATTAATACTCTGACCTCTTCCCCAAGATTAGAAGTTGGGTACTCCCCCTCTCCTCAACAGACCTGTAATGAAGTAAATGTATTCAATCGTAATGGTCAAATATTGTCCAACGAGAATAAATTCCTCGACATCCAGGTTCCAATAGTCAATTAGGATATTGCGTAATCTCCTTTGTGATCTCATGTCGCTAACTTGGAAAACCTAGTACATGTCGCAAGCACGTAGAGCTTGCTTGGCCCCATGGTTATCAAACACTGCTCGATCCACCTCTTTGTGTTCACGTTCTCTCTAGATAATGAACATCCTATGATTTTCCAAAAAATATTTGAGTTAGTTTTTTATTTTTCAATTTCCTTTTGGTGCATCCATGCCCTTTCTTTAGAACAATTGTGGATATTTGCGACTAGTGTTTCCACCAACTGTGGACATCCGTAGGTTTCATTTAGGAATCCCACAAATGCATAAGTTTGATTTTATTAAAGTAACTTTAAGCATGAATTTTGGAAAAAATTGATAGAATGAATGATTGAAATGCAAGATAAGAATGGAATACTTACTTCTTGAGGGTGGAAAGTAGTGGAGTTTCTCCAAGATCTATGTTTTCTCGATTTTCTCTCCAAGGGTTTTGGTAACTTTGGTAATTATTTGGGTGAAATGGTAAAAATGGAATGGTAAATGGGTAAATATACCAAATTTTGTTAAAATTTTGAAAATCCACTTCCTAAAGTTTCTTGATTTTCTCAAACTTTTCAACTAATGATAAAATTTTGTAGCATTATTATCGTTTTTGTAGGTCTTGGGAATTTTTCTCCAGTACCTTTATCATTGATTGGCATAGTCGTGTACAAGACTCTAGGAAAGTAATGTGTTTATAACTGGTATTTAGGTTAGGGTGCAATTCACTCAAACTGTTGCTTTTTCAATTACCATTGCCGTATAAACCTAGGGTCAACCCCATCAACGATAGGTGAAAACTTTCTCTCTGCTTAAAGCATCATTCGACTAATGGTAGAGCCTACCTTCCATGGGTGCTCTGGTATAGAATCCATTTTCATTCTGGTGCTCATGCTGCAAGTCTATTGTTTTTTAGGCTCGAGGGTCCTGGTTAGTACCGCCATGAGTTTTTGTGTTTGAACTTCATGCTTCTTACTCTCTCTCATTCTGTCCTTTTCCCACTAGACCCCTATCTTACATGTTGTTAATAGAAAACATTATGGAGTCCAGAGTTAAGATCTTTTCATACTACTTAAAATTGAAAATATTGTCGAGTGAGATTGTTATTTGTACACTCGTTAAATGGATCTAAAGGAACATTTGTCTAGCACAAGTTTACCCCTTTTCGTACTAGATAAGACTACTTACAAAAAATGAATATTCTAGTCTATAGGCTAGAAGATTTCTCCTAAGTTGTGTTTTATAATTTTTCGGGCTCAAGGGACTAAATTTATGAAAAAGGATGAGGGAGTCCATAGTTAATCTATTTTCAGACTCCTTAAAATTGAAAAGATAGTCGTTTGATTTTTGTTGGATCATGTTGTCATTGATGTCAATGGTTTGATTGATTGATGTCATTGATTGATGTTAAAGGATTTATTGATTGATGATTGTTGTAGTATAATATTTATTTTCCTTGATGAGAATGCATAGATGAAGATGGATCAATGAGTTGTCATTGATATGATGAATATGGATTAATGAGTTGTCATTGATACATGATGAAGATGGATCGTTGTGGTTTCATTGGTATATGATGCATTGTTGGAAAAATGTATAGATGACTCATTATTTTCTTATCATGATTGATAAGGTGCACAAATGGATGAACTCCAAAGTGGTCCCCTTATGGTGAAATCCCTCATGGGAAGACTCTTTACGGATTGAGTTATCCTAGAAGAATGGTTGGAGGACCCATGCTTGTATGTGGAATAATGAGATGAAGATCAAGGAAATTTTTGGTGAAACTATCATAGATGGATAGTGCTTGTCATGCCATTTCCGGTGGTATTAGAATGTCACATAAATCCTCATGGTTTGAGAGTTATGGCCTTACGAAGATGAAGAACCCCCACATGAAGGCTTGAAGCCCCCAAGGTCAAAGAAGTCAAAGTGACCAAAAGAATAAATCATTGTTTAAATGATAAAGTAAAGTGACAAAGTAAAGGTGGATTATTTAAATAATAAAGAGAAGTGACAAAATTTGAAATGATAATGTAAGGTGGCAAAATAAAGAAGGAATATTTATGGAAAGCGGTTAACCTTAAAAATAAAGAAAATAGGTTAAGTGACCTAAAAGAAGAAATCATTATTTAAATGATAAAGTAAGGTGACAAAGTCAAGGTGGATTATTTAAATAATCAAGAGAAGTGAACAAATCAAGAAATGATAAAGTAAGATGAGAAAATCAAGAACAAATATTTAAATGATAAAATATTGAAGAAATTTCTATTTATGGAAAGTGGTTAACCCTAAAATAAGGAAAATAGGTTAAGTGACCTAGAAATGGGTTAAGTGACATAAAAATGGGTTAAGTGAACTAGAGGTTGAAAGTATAAATAATATAGCAATGGTCTCTTGTAGATCATCCATTTTGTGGATCAATGGAGAGCTTCTTGTGAGAATATCTTTTGGAGTATTGATGGAGAGCTTCTTGTGAGATATTGAGAATTTTTGGTGTGGAACACTTGCGAATATTGAATATATATAGGTGGATAAAGTAACCAAGGATATATAAGCCTAATTTTAGAAGGAAGGTGAAGAAAAGAGGGTCGGAATTGAAGGGAGGATAAATTCTTTTCACGATGTTTTCTAAGGTATGTTATTTACAGGTCATCTCACCATTTTCACTATAAATATTTTTGTATAATGATTCATACCATGGGATTGATATGCCATTGAGGAAGAATATCCAATTATATGTGGTAAAAAATTCATCTTATGGGTCGTTTTAGTTTTGGAGATACACTCCGTGGAAAATAGGGTTTGTGGCTAGTCCTGAAACTAGTCTAAAACATGTGTTTCGGGTAAAAACGTCATAACTTCTTCATAATAGATAAAAATGAAGTGAGACAAATTTTTATGGTTATATTACATTCTGTAGTATGTTTTTTAATGTTTTTATATCATTTCAATGAATATTTGGTGCGGGGCACACTCTACAAGGTCACTCTCTAGAATAAGCCAGAATTCAACAAGGTATGTTATTTTTGCTATAACTCCTTTTATGAGAGGTTCCAAGTAGTTCCACCTAGAGGAATTGCATAAAACACACTGAAGAACATTGTGTATCAGTTTCATATCTTTATTCATTATAGGTACAAAGTTATTATTATTTCAAGTTGGGGTTGTTGACTAATCCAAAACTAGTCATGGTTGAGACAAGCAGTTGATGAGTTGGCACATACATGAGGTGTATAGTTGATGATGTTGGTACATATTGATGAGTAGTTGAAACATGATTGGTATATAATTGGTACATGGTTGGATGCACTTGTTTATAGTACAGGCTGATTACAGGTTGTTTGGCACAGGTTGGTGCATGGTTGATGTACTTGTTTATGTTGATAGATTGATATCTGTTGAGGATTGTTGCCTCATCTCAGTTGGTGCTGAGAATGTAAGCCAAGTCTTGCATATATATCTGGTGCTCTTGTAGAGTTGTACTCTATTCATTTGTTGCTGAAAAACCCCCAGATTGAAGTCCATAATAAAAATAAAAAATTTACATACATCTTGTGTTCTTTGTGTTCCTTGTGGAGATGATTTGTTGATGATATGTTGCTGATATATGTTGTTGATATGTATTCACATCTAACTGATTATAAATGACAACAATGAGTAATGAGAAAATGTTGAATGTTAACTAAGGAGTTTTTGTGTAAGAGGGAAGTTTTGGGAAAAATATCATCACATTCATTCACCCCCCCCCCCTCTAAGTATGGTAGGTGTGTCCAACAATTTTTTCTCTATCACACTCGTTAAAAAGGTTTCGAAGAGGCATCTTTTCGGTATAAGTTTAACCCTTTTCTGGACCAATTGGAGTATGTATGAAAAAGACCATTATGAGAAGTTTAATTCCCAAAGTTCAGTCGTATCTGCATATGCATATTGATTAATCATGGTTTTAGGACTAATGTCAGCTTCAACATGTTGTTGTTGAACCAATTGCATATGCATTCCTATCAGTTCCCAGGCTTGAAATTTATTCCTTCGCGATTCGACACCTTATCCCTGGAGGAGACATTTCCCTGAGTGTACTTATCCTTCAGTGTTCACATGCTTCTTTGCATTGACCATAGGTATGTTCCTTGCGCTTTGGAACTGGTTTTCTTTCCCGCGAAACTCGTTTCCTCCACTGTACAATAAGCATTATTTTGTTCTTTTTTCAGATTTCTATAACAGGCAAAAGACAAAAAAATAAAAAAAACCAAAAAGAATGGGAAACCATCTATCTCTTTTGTTGGCAAAAATTTTGTTTCCCTTGAACAAAGCACAATCTTGAGTCAGTAACTCATCATTTTTATTTTTGGAATGGCTTTAGGAGAATTTTTCTCACTTTGAGTTTTTTCTCCCCCAGTTGGTTATTCTTCCAACTATATGGAGCGTTTGTTGATGCTTCCTGTGTCACAAATGTATCCTAGCTTATAGTCATGTTACCCAAGTCACATAATGTGTCATTCTTATGTTCAAGGGAAAGTTTTCAACCTATGTCATCCATTCTGCAATTATCCTTTGACCTTGCAAGTTGACCTTCCCAAGTCAAGTCTCATCATCACAAGTATCAGTCTCTTCGTCTGATTTCTTCCAAATTGTTGGCCTTCTTCCACCCCTCATGTTGGATGATGGAGGATTCCTTAATGCCCTCCTTCCAATGGGTTCCCTCCCATCGACATTGACACATATTGATCTGGGAGAGGGATCTAAAGATATGTTTAGTACCTTGGGGCTTGTAGTCATCAGTGGCAAGTTCCCTCTATTGATAGTGGGAACACATCAATGTCCCCTGCTCGATAGTTTTTAATAGGTGTTAGACGCCAACTCATTTATTCACACTTGTTAGACAGTACCATGGTACCTTGAATATCATCATCATTATCGGTGGGTTATATCACATTTGTTAATGGTATACATCAATGACTGGTAATCAAATGATGTCTCATTATGTTCAAATTTGACTCATCTATTCACATAGTGTAGACTTGTACCACAACAAGTCGTTGTTAAGACTTCAGGTGAAGTATGATCACCACCTCTTTTGTGCTCCTTCCTTACTCATATGGTTCCACCTCAAAAACATTGGTACTTGCATATGATATGTTTTTTCATTCTCTGGGTTCCAGATATCCTTTGTTCTTGATATTGAGACATAGCTCCATTGTGTATCTCTTTGTGGCTATGATCTACTTTGACATGGATCCACTGTGTATTCTTCATGGCCATGCTTGATACTTTATATTTATCACATGGATCCACTAGGTACGCATAGGGAGTAGACGGATCCATAGATTTTATAGACTCAGAGGGAGTCATGTTTCAAAGGGATCATGGTACTCAAAGATCGATGGATACTTGATGAGCTTGTTTTTAACCAAGAATGATGCAGACCTAGAGTGAGCCTAATATCAGAGAAATTCATTTGGATCAGAGGGAGATCCAATCATTTAGATGGAGTTCCCCATCATATCCAGGTGAGAGAGAGACATCTTCCAGGACTGATAGAAAGGTGTCATGATTTGAGGAGGCTTCGAGGAGATGTGAGATATCCTGGGAGGATACACTTGATTCAGTAGATATTGCTATAGTGACAGAGGAGGAAACCAGTCAGGATGATTGGGTATGGATTTTGTCTCAGTCACAGGGGGAGCAGCCAATGTGGTAGACTAGACAATAGGACTTACTTTAGTGACAGAGGGAGTTGGCCTTAGAGTCTGAGATGGAGGATCTTGGCCAGATGTACTCTTGGGATTAGAGGTGTGATGAGATCATATGAGATATTCCTTATTCAGGGGATACTGATGAGATTCGATATGATGGACTGCAAGTCCATAACTACAAATATGATGAAAAATATGATGAAGTTGGGTGATTCTACTTCAAATTCATATTCAGTGGATCCCATGATGTACATGCATTTGATTGGATCCTTGATGTATCTGGTTAATGCTAGGCCAAATATTTTCTTTGCGGTGAGCACCTTGAGCCAGTATTTGGTTGAATCCAAGGAAGATCCAATGGGTGACAATTGGATATGGTTTGTCTTAGGTGATGAAGTGAGGTTGCAGAGATATACATATTTTGATTGAGCAAGGAGTGTAGTAGACATATTGAGCACCTCAGGGTGTTGCTTCATCTTGGAATCAGTCATGATTTCAGGTACAAGCTAGAAGTAGGCTTATGAAATACTTAGTACATCATAGACAGAGTACGCCACAGCTAGTTTCACAAGTCATGAAGTGGTACAGCTTCAGAATATTCTTGCAGGACTTCATCCAAGACATGGTACAAAAGGGAGTAGTGAAGATATTGTACTTAACCATAGATCAACAGATTGCAATATATCCTCCCATAGTTTCCATGATGACTTGGTTGAGGAGAATGATACACAATATTATCCATGTTGATTTGGCTAGCGATGAGTGTTTATTTTTCAACATTGGGCATACATTCTCCTAGATTGGTCATGCACAGGGATATGCTAGTGCCAATATGACCAAAGGGAAAATGATTCATTCACTACAGGGCTCTGCTAGTGGTGAATGTCCCATGTATGTTGATGTTCTCCAGAAAATAGCATCGAGAAAACATTCTCCCAGATTGGTCATGCATGGGGCTATGCTAGTGCTGATATGACCAAAAGAGAATGGTTCATTCATTTATGAGGCTCTTCTAGTAGTGTTAATGGTCCATAGCATTGAGAAGACATTATCCCATATTGGTCATACATGGGGCTTTTCTAGTACTGATATGACCAAGGGTAAATGATTCATTCATCCATGGGCCTTTGCTAGTGATGAATGGACCATGTATAGTATTTCTCCTGTCGAGGAGTAGATGGACTCGTGATGATATCACATGCTTATTTTGAGACAAAATTCATGTGTGGATATGGCACATTAATATGGCTCATGAAGAAACTTTTCTATGACAGAAGAAATCCAATAATGGAGGATGTATCCCTCGTTGAGAGGGAGTGTTGAAGATTTGCAACTTTGGGAAATTCATTCTCCACAAGAAAGTACAATAAGACCCATCTACACCATTAAAAAAACCTTGGGAAGAAATTGAAGACCCAAGAAGAGAAGTCGACCCCACCAGTAAAAGACATAAAATAATAAAGTAATTTGAAGACCCAGAATAAGAAGTCGGCCCGAGATAGGCATCCAGATAATTATAAATATAGGACTGGATCATTTCATTTGGCCAACCAGAAAACTCTTTCTACAGTGCGCACAAGGCAGTTGTGGCTACAATTTTGGTAATTTCGTTATTTATGGGTTTCTGGGATCTTGATGAGTGTGCCACACTTGGGAAGGATATTCTTGGTTTCTCTTAGTCATCTTATTGAGGCGCTAGGTATTAGTGATGATATCCTTGGGGAGGATCTTCTCTGTATGGTATTTTGGCTATTGATGGTGATGTACTGGTAATATCTTGGACTGAATTATTCTATAGAAAGGTTATTGGGTTTTCTCCCAACGTTGGGTTTCCCAGGATAAAATCTTGTGTTTTTGTGTTTTGTTCTTGTGTATATTGTGAATGGTTAATATTTATATATCTTGTTATTTCCGCTGCATTATTATAGTTGATATTTTTAGTGTATATCTATTCTATGATAACTGTTGTATGAAAGTGAATTTTTTTATTAATCATAAGGAAATAACTATCATATCTAATAATCATAAAACATCAATGACATTTGGATGCCTTGTGCAGTGCAATAACTTGTAAATTTATTGTTCACATATTTTCCTCCATTATATGTTCTTAATATTTGAAGTTGATGTCTAGATTTATTTTCTACAAGGGCCTTGTATGCCAAGAAATTTCAAAACTTCACTCTTAATTTTTAAGAATTAAACCCAAGTGCATCTGGAAAAATCTTCAATGAAAGTTAAGAAATAATTACACCCATAAAAGGAAGGAGAAGAAAGTGGACCACACAAGTCACTATGAACAAGCTACAAAGGGGCCAAGTCATACCAAGAGGCACATTTGTGAAAATTGTCTCGATGATGTTTGTCCATAACACAATCGAAACAAACACCATCTATGCATGAAAAAAGAGGAATATTAGTCACCATATGTTGATTACATAGTTGTTGCAATGAGCGATAGTTTATATGACAAAACTTCTCATGCCAAAGTTTGATCAATTCATCGCTATGAGAAACAAAAACTGATAGAGAAGATGATGACCCAAAGTTGTCAAACTTGTACAATCCAGTAATATCATCAACAATTTTTATTGCAAGAACATGCTGAGGATCTTTTAGATCCTTGATTACAATGTAGTGAGGTGAAAAATTGATTATTTTACCTTCACTTGAATGAGTAATTTGATATACTAATAAAATGTTGTAGTAAATACTTGTAACACATAATACATAATTAATTAAAATGACCATTATCTACTTGAACTGTTCTAGACCCTACAACACTAAGAGATCTATCATCAACAACAAATATGTTCTTGGTGTTACATTCATTTAGAACAAAAAGTATGGTTTTATCCTACTTCCCACCTAGCTCCTAGAATAACAATAATTGACTTGAATAAAATGATAGCAAGAGAGTAAAAACCATACCAAGATCAAGAGAAATGCTAAGACAATTCACCACAAGAGATAGAAAGCATCATCCAAAGCTAGCGCTAGGCATTCCTCCATCAACCATTCATAAAATAGTCATAAAACAAGTGTACAATATCTAAAAGAGCCAAGGGGTCCAAAAATTTCAAACCAAGTCTCTCACAAGAGGGAGAGTTGTGTTTAAAATGAGATCTTATGATCTCTATTTATACAAAGTTTTAGCTAACATAGCTTGTCCAGAAATTAAGGAGTAAAACACAAGATTAGGGGTCAACAACCCTAATATTTTCCTCTTAAAAAAATAATATTAAACAATTCACTTAAAATTTCATCTTTTGCACAAATTAAACCCTAATTTAGGAGGACATCACCCTTTAGAGGACATTTTTCCACTTTGAGGAAGTTGTTGGTGTTGGAGAAGCGTGGATGGGCCTCCAAAGGCCATGTTTCAAGAATATAGGCACTCATACATGGTGAATACCCTTATCCTCCTTAATCTTACAAGTGTAAATGAGTGGCACCTCACCACCAAGCCTTAACCCCCCTAGGTGATGTCATGTCTCTAGAAGTGACATTTTGCCTCTCCTAGGAAAAACATTTGGCATGTGGGGGATAGGTTATGTTTTCCAAATCATCTTTCAGTCCTTCCAAGTTTTATATCTCTCATTCGGTATGCAGGCCCCTGACATCCAACTTGTGGGCATGCTAACCCATGGAAGCTCAAGCTAGGCTTGTTATCCCAAAAATGTCCACTAGCTAGGTCTTGGAAAGACAAATGAACACGCCCTCCAAGGATCTCAAGTCATAACATCATGATAAGTTAATCCAATCAATAAATAATCCATTGAAGCATGTGCATCAAAGATCACCATATAAAACAATTAATATCTCAAAGACACCATGCGACTTCTCAAGCTTAAGTATGGGAGGGTTGACGAGGTGTCCTATTGGGTAGGTATTTCTCTAGGTCAAGGAGAGATTCCAAGAGGTCCCTCTCTAAGACATGTAAAGTGTATGAGGTGGATGTGGTCAAGACTCAATGGGCATAGGGCTCATGACATACTAGGGGCCATAGTGTCTCATTCATGGGTGCCTTTGTAGAGGGTGTGTGGTTCCTTCATCCGCAATGCACTTTTTCCAAGCCCATAATTTTCCTTTTATCTTTATTTATTTATATTTTATTTCATAATAGAATAAGGAGATATTTAAAGTCACTTCCCTAGCATGGTGACTAGGTGGTGGAAATGTCACCCACAAATACCTAATGGAAATGAGAAGGTTGGCTCATGATGAGACCCCCTTTCTCTCATCCATGCAACTGAGAGTCACTTCCCTAGTTTGGTGACCAGATGATGAAAATTTCATACCACTAAATATCCATAGACGTTATAGTTCGGCTCATGATGAGACCTCCTATCCTTAAACTAACCTTTGAAGCATTTATGTATTATATTGTGGTTCCCCTTTATTCAAAGATAAGTGTTTCATTGCTCTCTTGGGTGATCCCTGGGTGAAGAATCTGGAAGTTTAATATAAGGATTTTATATTTTACCCAACACCAACCCCTCTAGGCCTTTAGCCCCTTCTTCCCATAGAATTAGGAACAACCCCTTCTTGGGTCAATACACCATAAAATCCCAAGAGACAAGCAAACATATGGGAATAATGATGGAAAATGGTAAGTATGGTTGGGAAAGATACGCTGGCACATTAAGGGATTTCCCAGTAGCAAACCTATTCCCAAAGAATACCACTTACTAGGGCACAATGTCAACCACCAAGGTGAAGCAGGGAAAAATGCGTAATTTCCAAGCACATATCATGAAATCTAGAGCAATCTAAGATACAACATAATCAAATTCCTTAGATATTGAAATGATGTTCACCATAATATTGACTTGTACATCATCGAGCAAAGACAAATGCCCTCTGGAAGCCAACTGTTGGGGTGGATGCCATCTATAAACCTATGACCATCTATGGTGGTGAGTGGGTTTTCTATATGTGAAAAGGTTAGTATTGTTCATGTAGTCTCTCGACACTCCATATCTGCAACCCAAGGGCCTTGAGACATTGTATCCTTAGTTATCCACAAAATGGGGATAACATATGGCTCCTACTTGGGGACATGTTCTCATTGTAGAGTGCATGAGAACCGCAACATCTCTTGGTAGACCTATACCTGCAAGTTAACATCAAAATGTCAAGTGAAGGATGGCCTACTCATCCTTATTCTCATATGATCATAATCCAAACCAACTAAGCTAGAAAAAGAAAATTTTGACATTTTTTCAAAAAATTATAAACTAAGCATGAAATCAATATGCAAGTAGAGCAGACTGAAAATGAAATGCATCTAAACTAGTATGAGAAATCAAGATGCAAATGTAGGGAATCAAAATGACTTACCTACTTACCTGGGGCATGACCCCTGAAGAAGTCATGTGCTACCATGGAAATAATATTTGAGGAGAGATCCATTTACTGGTAGTGGCATCATCTTACCTTATGTCATGGATAAGTAGAAAGAGTCTGGTCCAGACACTTCCTCTATTTTGTAAGGGCCTAGCCAAAGGATGTTGAAATTTTGATGCATTTCAGGTTTTTCTCTTCTTTTGTCCCACAATAGAACTTGATCCCCTTCCTTGAAGTCTCTTTGTCTTTCCTTCCGATCAAAATTTCCTTTTACTTTTTCTTGATTCCTTGCCATTTTATCGAGGGGCATTCTTCGAGTCTCATCCAGTTCTACAAGATGATTGATTTTCCCATGCAAGGCTTCTTTAGCTGTACTAAAATTTTGGGCTATTTGTAGTGCTATAATTTTGATATTTATAGGAAAGAAAGCCTCAAATCCATACACCAACTCAAAAGGAGTCCTTCTGGTGGAATTTTTGGTGGTTGTGTGGTTGACCCACAAGGCATACTTGATCTTGCTGTCCCAATTCTTCTTGTTCTCCCCAACAGTCATTTTCATAATGTTCATGATGTTTTTGTTGCTAGATTCTGCCAATCCATTCCCTTGAGGATAATAATTTGAAGAGTATGATAAAATAATCCCATACTTGAAACAAAATTCATTGAGAACCACTAAGCTAAAGGCTTTGGAATTGTTGATGGTTATCTTAGCAGGGACACCAAATCTAGTAATAATCTTTTCCTCAAGGAATTTGATCACAACTTCTTCCATTTATTTCTTGGTCTGGATAGCTTCCACCCACCTGGTGAAGTAATCAGTGGTGGTCAAAATCCATTGCTATCTGTTACTATAATTTTATTTGAATTCACCGATGAAATCTAGTCACCATTGTTGAAAGGGTGCTTCTACAATGATGGGTTTGTTACACATTGTTTTCTTCATCCCTATGAATGTTAATGATGTAAACCAATCTATTGCTTTCAGAGGGATCAGTGGCTTGAGTTCCTGAGAAAAGAAGGGAGAAGAATTTTTCCTGAGAAAATAAGTTGCATTCTCCTTTGTAAAAACCCTATTAAAGAGGATGTTCGCAAGTTTCTATATAGGCAGGGTGCGAGAATGCCTGATTCTCACAGGCTGCACCATAGCTGGGTTGAGAGAGGTTCACAGGTTTCTCTATAAGCAGGGTGAGAGAATTCTCATACGTGGGAAAAATGAGCATATTCTCGATGCTTCTAGAAGGAGAAACTTCAATGGTGAGGTGGCATCCGAATGGTTTGGATCTTACTCACTTTCATGATTTGGTGGGATCATCCTAACCTCCTCACCTTATCCTCTTCAGATTATAAAAGGAGAGGATCTCTCATGGAGAAAGTTGGGCTTGGATGAGATGAGCTTTGGATTTTGGAGCTTTTGGGATTATCTTGGGTTAGATTGAGCTTTGGAGATTGTTAGCTTGGCTAGATGAGCCATTTTGTCAAGATGGATTGTGAATATTACTAGATCGATGCTCTCAGAATTCTTGGAGTAGGAAGTGTGTGGGGAACGAAGGGAAGTTGGAAGGGATCTTATGACATCAAGGCCATGGTTGTAATCTCGCTTTCACATTTAATATGATACAATAATATGATTCTTTCCTATAAAGCTTGTTGTGTTTTATTATATGATTCCTTGATCACATACATAGGTTTATATTGAGTTTATGCTATTACTATCACTTTGGTTGGTTGCATTCTTTTGTAGGATCATCATTGTATGAGTGTTGGAACAGAGCTAGGATGGCGATAGTGAGAGGAAGTGGCATTTAAACGATATGTCACCTATCCCTCTTTAGTTGGTAAATTCAATATTTAAAACTTAAGGAAAGCGTCATGTTTTGGTGTGTTTTGTTCTAGATCTAGGTGGATCTAGGGAGATCAGTTAGTGTCCGCACCTATCGATTTATCCAATAACAAAATTGGTGACTCCGCTGGGAAACAAATTTTTTCCTAGTTAGTCTAGTTTCCCTTTCTTTGATTGCTTATTTTCTGGTTTCTGAGTCTGTGGGAGATCCATCCAGACTCTCTGGATTTGAAAGTTCACTTAGACTCTTTTGTCCTTTTCTAAATTCTCTTTGATTTCAAGAAGTCTTGCACTGTACTGGTCTACAGCCTGCGGAAACCTCCCAGTTTTGCACCCTACTGTGTAAACCATTGCGACATGTTTCCACCCTACCTGTGTCTAGCCTGTGAACTCCACTGATTTTTGCACTGCACCCTATAGCTGGGTTGCGAACCCATTTGAAATTTTTGTTTGGAATTAGGCTTTCCTATCTTTTGATGCCCAGTTTTTCTTTGATCAGCTGGATTGAACTTTTGGAGCCTATATTGATCTGTTTATAGTTTGCTTGACATTCTTTGAATTGCTTTTAGCCATCTTTGCTTTGTTTGGTTTTGAAGGATTAGTCTCTTGCTTTGAGTGTATTTCAATTACAAAGTGTGTGTTTTATTTAGGATTGTTTAGGGAAATATCAGATTTCTTCTGAATAGTTCGCTTTAAAAGAAAACTTTTAGTTTGGGTTTCTTTGTTTTAAGAAAGTTCATTATTTCTTTTAGTGAAATTTTTGAAACAAAAAAAATTAATTTCTTGCTTTATATTAGATTGGGTGAATCCTTGGATTTGAAGTAGCGAAATCACATGATTCTTGGCATTTTTTGGTCTTAAATTCTGAAAAATGTTCCCCCTCATGGCCAAGGGGGGCCATGAATTGTGCATTGGTGTATAGTCTCTTTTTTTCGCATTTCTTGAGAATCTTTATATTGATGAGTTTAATAAATTTTGGGACATCGTTGAAATCTCTTATAAGTGTAGTTATATTTTCCCTCTCATCATTTTTTGTTCCTTTACCAAATTTGATTAACTTCGGGGATTCTTCGGTTCCAATGTTGCATTCAATTATCTTATCATTCATTTTATTCGAAGGTTTCCCTTTATACATATCTAACTTCTACATAAGATCCCATGTAGCCACTAGTCTCTCTAGGGAAAATCCTCAAATCCCCATTGCCATTCCTCATGCATACATCAAAATCCAACTATTCATAGAAATAAGACATACTTTTTGAACCAATGGATGGATCTGATGTATCTGAGCACTCTAGACCTTCCTAGGAGCTTGATCTCATAATCTAGAACCTATTCACCTTCATATTCTCAAGTTTCATGGATTTATCAACATGTACTCACCCTATACATAGTCAGCCCATGTACGTACTCACGCTATACATAGACAACCCGCGTACATGTACACACCCTATACACAGCCAACCCACATACATACACAGCCAACCAACATATGCGTACTCACCCTATACACAAAAAATAGGGTTTTCTGTGTATTTGATAATTTCGCCATTAACCCTTCATGCTACCTCAGATGTTCACCACTTCACATGTATCCATAAGTATTTACAAAAATATTCACACAAGAAAATAGATATACAATATGTACAAGTGTGTTTTTACGAGTGAGCTTTGTCTCTTATTTATATCTTCATGTAGCCTTACACTTTTCTTATTTTAGTGCTTCTTCATTTAAAATAATTTCTTTTTTCAAAGCACTTTGACTCTTGGGGGCTTCTATAAGACTCATGAGGGTTCTCCAACTTCATATGGTCATAAATCTCTAACTGTTAGGAGTTATGTGACGTTCCACATACCACCAGAAATGACATGACAAACACTATCCATCTAGGATAGTTTCACTCACAAATTCACTGTCCTTCATCTTATTATTCCTCAAATAAGCATGGGTTCTCTCACTCCACAAAGTATCTTCCCGTGAGGGCTACTTCTTATCAACCATTACAATACAATAATGAGTCATCTTTACATCAAACAATCTTGGGTCCATTACCCAAACGTTGTGCCACAGGGATTTCTTCAAGGGTTGACATCAATGACAACCAAATTTAATCAACAATCTCCCCCTTTGGCATTGATGGAAACAATCTGAGGCAATACTGAAAACATATCACTCATGCTCCCCCTGGAACCATGCATCTGTCCTCTGTATCTGATAAATCTTCTCCCCTTGGAACCATGCCTTTTTCCTCTGTCTCTGTCCTCTGCATATGATAAATCTTCTCCCCCTGAAACCATGCCATTGTTCTCTGTCTCTATCCTCTGTATCTGATAAATCTCTCCCCCTTTGTCATCAATGGAAAAGGTATCTTTCCATTTGAGGTTACTCCCCCTAACTGAACTGTCCCCTTATGGTGCTTCCTTGTGTAAAACTAAGACATATAGGATAAGCATTCAGAAAATCATTCATTTTGGAGTAGAAATAACTCCAAGTCTCTGGCGAAGATATTCAATGGATTCCCGTGGAAGTGGCTTGTGAAGATGTCTGCCACTTGTTCTTTTGTGCCCACATACTCAACTCTAATGTTCTTTTCTGCAACCTTCTCCTGTAAAAAGTGATACTTGATTAGAATGTGCTTCATATTGGAGTGCATCACCGAGTTCTTCAAGATACTGATGGCACTTGTATTATCACAATAGATTGGAATGGGCTCATCATACTCAACCTGTATATCTGTCAGATTTTGTTTCATCCAAGAACCTGTGTACAACATGATGCTCCAACAATATACTCTGCCTCGACTGTAGATAAAGATACTAATAATTGTTTCTTGCTTAGACATGATACCAAACACTCACCTAAGTAGAACACTGCTCCACTGGTGCTTCATTGGTCATCAATACAACCTGCCCAATCTTCATCTATGTAGGCAATAAGTGATAGATATTTTCCTTTTAGATACCATAATCCAAACTCTTTTGTTCCTTTTAGATATCTGAAAATCCTCTTTACTGCTAATACATGTGATTCCTTTGGTGCTGCTTGAAATCCTGCCACTTGTCCAATTTCCTGCATTACATCTGGTTTAGATGTTGTCACATATAGTAGGTTGCCAATCATTGACATGCATTGCCTTTTAGCTATTTTGCATATTTTTCTTTTGAATATCCTTTCTTAGTGTGACAATCTCTACTTCCAAGTTTCCAATGATCTTGTCCTTTTATTCTCATTGTTCTTTGAGTGCTTCTTCAATTCTTTTATTTTCTTCTATTTGAACCTTCAATCTTGTGATCATTTGTTCTAGTTCTCGAGTGTCCTTTTTCTTGTCTAGTTCTGCTTGTAGTTTCTTGTTTTTCTTCTTTTCTCTTCTAAAAACTTCTATGAAACACATTAATTCTTCTCGATAGTCAACTTTTGCCTCTTCAATTTTGTCTTAGACTTCTTCATATCCTTCTTCGACTTATTCATATTCTTCTTCGAAGTCTTATTTTTCAAAATCTTTTACTGCCATGAATAGAACTCTTCCTGTCTCATTGTCACAAATTTCATCTTCATCTAATGATGAGATGTCTTCTTTGATGCATAAGCTTTTCTTGAAATATTTCTTTGTAGTTATTTTGCCTTTATATGTGTGTTTTCCTTTTGAGTAACCTTCATCATTTCTCTTTTTCTTATGAGGACATTTGTTAGCAAAATGACCAATAYCATCATAATTAAAACAAATTAAAGGAAGCTTACCTCTATACCCGCCATTGGTTCCCTTGTTCAGTCTTTTGATGAAGTTGGCCACTTCTTCATCATCTTCCGAGACATTGTTGTTGCTGCTATATTCTTCTGATTCCTTTTTCTTTTTCTTTGATCTTTTGGATGCTTTGAAGGCTGCTTCTTTTACATCTGGATTTTCCTATTCATTTCTCATTTCATATGTTGTGAAGATTCCATGCATTTCGTCCATGCTTATTGAGTTTAGATCCGATCTTTCTTCTAGTGATGATATCTTAGGGTTGAATCTCATAGGAAGGGATCTTAGTACCTTTTGAACAATTATAGATTCTTTGATTTCTTCTCCCAATCATATGATTGCATTCACTGTTTCGTCAACTCTTAAGAAGTAGGCTGCAATATTCTCATCTTCCTTCATTTTTAGTTGTTTGAACTGACCTCTCCAAGTTTGAAGTTTTTCTTCTTTGAATTTTGTATCTCCTTCATAAATATTTCGAATCTTGTCCCAAATATCTTTAGTGGATTTACAATGTGAAACTTTGGTGAATACTGTTTCACTGAGATGATTCAAAATTGCATTTATAGATTTGGAATTATTCTGACCAAGTTTCACTACTTTGTCATTTGTTGGTGGAACTATTGGTATTGTGTATCCATCTGCAATTGATTGACAAATTTCAAACCCCTGTGCCTGTATATATGTCTTCATCCTTATGCTCCAAAAAGCATACTTTTGTCCATCAAAGTGTGGTATTCCATTTTTATATCAGTTGGTACTTTCCATGATCTACCTTTCAGTGGTTAAACTGATTTTTGAAGGAACTTGCTTTGATACCAATTGTTGGATTACTGAGAGGGGGGGTGAATCAGTAATAGTGTAATTATAATCCTTTTCTCCAAATAATCCAATTGTTATATCAATGTAGAATTATTATCCAATAATGAGAAATAAGAAATGAACAATCAGACACATACACAATACACCAGTGTTTTACGTGGAAACCCAAATCGGGTGAAAACCACATAATGCTTTTTCTTATATGTCTTGAAGAATTACATTCATTGGAAGCACCAACTTCCTTTGTTTTTTAGATGTAACTAGAATGAGGATCCAACCCCCTAATTTCTCAAGCTACAACTTGAGGGAAGCTCCAACTCCCCAATTCTCTGGCTACAACCCCCTAAGTTCTCCAGCTACAATCGGAAGGTGGCTACAACCACCTATCCTTTCCCCATCTTGCCACCCTGAAGTAGAAGTAGAATGATGGAACCATTGTTAACCTGTCACTGTTAGATATACTGTTGTACAACTGTATCAACCTGTACCACTGACTTGTATCCAATCTATATAATTGTTATGTAATCAATCTGTACCTAAATTGAACATTTATCTACAAAAATACAATAGATACGTGACCTATAGTGATGTAGCCCATGTATGTACGTGCCCTATTTGTTATGAAACCCGCATATTCCTTTTGAAACTAGGGTTTCCTTTCACTTGAAAACTTCTGATCCTCTATAAATTCTTTCACATAGAACTATAACCTATCACTATATCTAGACTATAATTTTACCCTGTGCATGCATCCTCATACATAACCTCCACTCAAGGCAAATATGTCTCTCTATAGTCATGTGCCATATAGGTATGTGTAATCATGAACAAGTATAATATCCCTCACATGATCTTAGTCATCAACCCCTTTCTGATATTCAACTTCTCAATACATCAATAAATACAAGATCTCAACCATGTACCATAAAAAATCTTAGCCATATGCCAAGAAATACAAGATGTGCCTCAACAAGAAGTATCAATGATAAATATACCAGCATTGTATTTCTCTAGATCTGACTTATACATAAGATCCCATGTAGCCACTAGTCTCTCTAGGGACAATCCTCAAATCTCCATTGCCATTCCTCATGCATACATCAAAATCCAACTATTCATATAAATATGACATACTTTTTGAACCAATGGATGGATCTGATGTATCTGAGCACTCTAGACCTTCCTAGGAGCTTGATCTTAGAATCTAGAACCTCTGCACCTTCATCTTCTCAAGTTTCATGGATTTATCAGCATGTACTCACCCTAGAGATAGCCAGCCCGCGTACGTACTCACCCTATACACAAACAACCCACGTACGTGTATGCACCCTATACACAACCAACCTGTTTATGTACACACCCTATACACATCCAACCTACATACATGTACTCACCCTATACATAGACAGCCCATGTATGCCTCATAAAATAGGGTTTTCTATGAATCTGAGAATTTTTCCATCAACCCTCCGTGCTACCTCAGATGTTTGCCACTTCACATGTGTCCACAAGTATTTACAAAAAAATTTACACAAGAAAATAGATATACAATATGTACAAGTGTGTTTTTATGAGTGAGCTTTGTCTCTTACTTATATCTTCATGTAGCCTTAAACTTTCCTTATTTCAGGGCTTCTTCATTTAAAATAATTTCTTTTTTCAAAGCACTTTGACTCTTGGGGGCTTCTATAAGACTCATGAGGGTTCTCCAACTTCATATGGTCATAACTCTCTAACTGTGAGGAGTTAGGTGATGTTCCATATACCACCGAAAATGACACGACAAGAACTATCCATCTAGGATAGTTTCACTCACAAATTCATTGCCCTTCATCTTATTATTCCTCAAATAAGCATGGATTCTCTCACCCCACAAAGCATCTTCCCGTGAGGGATTTCACCATAAGAGGACCACTTTGGAGTTCATCCATTTTTACTTCTTATCAACCATGAAAATAAAATAATAATTCATCTTTACATCAAACAATCTTGGGTCCATTACCCAAACCTTGTGCCATGGGGCTTTCTTCAAGGGTTGACATCATTGAAAACCAACTTTAATCAACAAAAACATCTCTATATTTCTTTAACCTTGGGTTATTTGCAACAAAATTCCTATTGACTTGGAAGACGATTAGATCAGAGTCCTGTTTTACTTGCAGGTTCTTGATGTTCATATCGATGGCCAGGATGATGCCTAGGATAAGGGATTCGTACTCAACAATGTTATTTGTGTAGTCAAACTAAAGTTTGTATGAAAAATGGGTGGTATCATTATCTGGTGACCTTAATACTATTCCTGCACCTGAGCCCACACTTGAGTGTGCACCATCAAAATCCAAGCCCCAAGACCCTTGTTTTCTTTCTTCATCTATGAAAGGGGAATCCACCACAATAAACATGTTTTCTATTCCTTCTTCGAGAACCTGATGGTTTACGTTGTCATGACCTAAAATATTTTTAGTTTTGGTATTGTCTTGGAGAGACACTTGCTCTTTAACTTTGTTGATCTCACACCTTTCTTTGTCCATAGGTTCTACAAAGATTTGCTGAAAGTATTGTGAGAATTTCTCTTCGGCCAACTCTGTGGCTTTCTTATTTTCTAATTCCAAGATGTCTTTTGGTGGGTGAGGAGTTTTTTCTAAAG
Organism: Picea engelmannii; assembly: GCA_009831015.1. Lineage (NCBI taxonomy): Eukaryota > Viridiplantae > Streptophyta > Pinopsida > Pinales > Pinaceae > Picea > Picea engelmannii. The sequence goes on from ML797037.1 coordinate 68,606, forward strand.
TTCTCTCTCTCTTTTATTCTAAAAGTTTGACCATGAGACATGCTTCCCTATCAGTTTATTTCTCTTGTTCCTATTTTAGGTAAATTATGACATCTACGAGAAGTTTTGGTGAAACAATGTCATCAATCTGATTAATCTGAAGAGCCTTCTTGGGGTTCTCTTCTTCTTGTATGAGTGAGGTGGCTAAGTTTTCTTGTATTTCACATGCTCTCTCCTGATCTTCAAACATAGTAGTAGGATGTTTCCTAACCAGGCCCCATACAGATCTTTCATAGTTGATATATGTTGATCAATTGGGTTGGTTGTCATTGATGTCAACCCTTGAAGAAAGTTTGGTGGCACAAAGTTTTGGGTAATGGACCTAAGTTTGTTTGATGGATAATGGCATGAATTTTGATATATTTGCAAGTAAAACTATTCTACATGGATAATATATGTCATGCCATTTCCGATGGTATGTGTAATGCCACATAACTCCTCACGATTAGAGAGTTATGGCCATGTGAAGTTGGAGAACCTTCATGATTCATCTAGAAGCCCCAAAAGTTCAAAGTAGTCAAAGTATTTGCAAAGAAGAAATTATTTAAATAATAAAGTGAAGTGATGAGTGTACTATAAGTCAAAGATGATGCAAAAGAAATTATTTAAATAATAAAGTTAATGGAGAACTTACTAATTATGGAAAGTGGTTAAGTTAAGTGGACAAGTGGTTATAAGTGGGTTAACCCTAAAATAAGGAAAGCGGGTTAAGATTGTTAGAAGGTAACCCCTTGAGGAAGCTACACACAATTATAAATAAGAGGCAAGGGTCTATCCTTCAAATCACATGTGAGTATCATTGAATATCTATTTTTGTGAAAGGTTATTTGGGTAGGTATTATTGATAGAGAAAAATTACAGTAGAAAAAATGTGGCAAGAAAAGTGCGGCAGAAAAAGTGTGGCAGGAAAACTGTGGCAAAAAAAGTGCGACAGGAAAAGTGCAGCAAAAAAAGTGTGACAAAAAAATCGTGGCAGAAAAATCATGGCAGAAAAAGTACGGCAGAAAAATCGCACCAGAAAAAGTGCAACAGAAAAACCGTGGCAGAAAAATCACGACAAAAAAAGTGCGGCAAAAAAATCACAGCAGAAAAATTGCAGTAGCAACATGGTTGGGGTCTATTTATGAGAGATATTGCACATCTTGTTTGAGGATGTTTTGTGAGATAGGGTTTATCTCTTGAGATGGTATCGGATGTTCAGTATTGCTACATATATCAGATTTGTTGAGGGATATACTTGGTATTTTGTTGTTGGTATTTGGCATATGGGTATTGGTCTTTTGGTTGTGATGTGTTGTTGAAGTTGTTGGTTTAGCTTGAGGCTACATAAAAATGAGTTTGTGGCACATGGTTTGATGTAAGGGTTTATGGTATTTGGTTTATGGATAGCGTGATGAATTTTTAGATAATTTTTTATGGTTTTATTGGTGTATGTCTTTGGTATATGGTTGAGGTACATGTTGAGTACATGGTTGAGACAAGTAGTTGATGAGTTGGCACATACATGAGGTGTATAGTTGATGATGTTGGTACATCTTGATGAGTCATAGTTGATGTGTAGTTGGTGAATGGTTGATGCACTCATTGATGGTACATATTGAGTTACATGTTGGTGCATGGTTGATGCACTTGTTTATGGTACAGGTTGATTACAGGTTTTTTGGACAGGTTATTGTGACAAGTTGTTTGTCCAAGTTTGGTGCATGGTTGATGCATTTTTTATGGTACAGGTTGAGGTACATGTTGATGTATAGTACATGTTGGAATAGGTTATCAGTACAGGTTTACAATAGTATATCTCACAATGATAATGTGACAGTGGTTCTATCATTCTACTTCTACATCGGGGCGGTTGGACGGGGCAAGGACAGGTGGTTATAGCCACCTTCCAGTTGTATATGGAAAGCATAGGGGGTTGTAGCCTCCTTCTAGTTGTAGCCAAATAATTTGGGAGTTGGAGCTTCCTTCAGGTTGTATCCTGAGAAACTAGGGGGTTGGAGCCTCCTTCCAATTGCAGCTGGAAAATAAAGGAAGTTGATGCTTCCAACGAATGTAATTCTTAAAGACATATAAGAAAAATCATTATGTGGTTTTCTTCCGCTTTGGGTTTCCACATAAAACATTGGTGTATTGTGTATGTGTGTGATTTCTCATTTGTTCATTGTTTATTTAATCTGCAACTGTTGGATGATAATGCTACATTGATAAACACTTGCATTTTATGGTGAAAAATGATTAAATTTCTCTATTATTGATTCACCCCCCCCCCCTCTTAGTAATCCAACAATTATGGTTTATTCTGAGAATGGAGTACCAATGTTGAATGGTTATAATGGATTTAAGTATGAGATGTGGACTAGAAGGGAGAAAGTATTTTTACAGGCATAGGGACATTATATTTGGCTATCACTTGTTACAAGACATGATAGTTCAAAAAGGGAAAAGACTACAAACAAGAAGGAATTGAAGAAGAATAACAAAATAGCAATGGATTTCATTTGGGAAGGATTACCTAATCCGATAAGAGAAAATATTGGTAAATGTTCATCAACCAAAGAACTTTAGAATAATTTACATGACATATATTCTTCACCCATCACAGATTTAGAAAATGCCAAAGAAGATGCAGATACAGATCAAGAAGAATTATGTTCACCATGTCAAACAGATTCAGAAGATGAAGAGTACATAATCACCAGAGGTATGTTGTTTTGTTTTAATTGTGAAAAATTTGGACATCTTGAAATAGAATTCCATGAAGGAAATGAGATAGAAAAACTAATTGAAAAGGAAGACAATTATGAAGCATAATTGATTAGTGCTTTAGATGAACTAAGAGAAGAAAACTTGTCACTCGAGAAATAATTTATGAAACACAAGGAAAGTGTTCAAATTTTTTAAGAAGCCCAACAGGTCATCGAGAACTTAAGAACTCAACTAGAAGAAGCCGGAAAGATTGAAGAAAATATTGAATATCAAAAGCAGTATTTGGAAGCCAACATAGAAGTACAGAAGGAAGAAACAGAAATGAGAGAGAAGATATTGATAGATCATCTTAAGGAAAGAACTAACAATCTAAACGTGAGACAGAGTTTGGTCAATAAGAGAAAGGACTTGAAGAAGAAATAATCACATTAAAAATTCAGCTTGAACAAGAAAAAAGAACAAAATAAATCATGAAGTCTCAGATAATGAAGAAATAAGAAGAGATTGATAAGCTTGAAGAATAAGTTGTCACATTTAGAATTAAAATCATCAAGCTCAACAAGAATGTTGAAGAGACACAAACATCCACATTAGTTATAGAGAATGAAGAGAAACACTCTAGGTTGCTAGAAAAGAAGAATGAGGAAAATAGAAAGAGTTATACAGAAGTACTCAAAGGAAGGAATCATGCTCAACCAGAATCTAAGAAAACTATTGAAGATACATCTTCAAGAACACAATCCATATTCAAGCCACAAATAAGCTTCAATCATGACCATGATCAGCCAAGGAAAAAATTCAGAAGGACTACGCCACAAAGAAGATCATTCACTACCAGGTATGAAAAATTCTTTTATGGTCATTGGTTTTATTGTACTAACTTTGGACATAAGGTTTCATATTGCAAGGATTCTAAAAGAAATGTTCAAGCAAGAAATTCCCCATGTAACATTGAATGTTACAAATGTCATAACTATGGATACATAGCTAGTGATTGTAGAAGCACGATCGATACTTCCATGAAAGAGAATATTGATATCAGATGTAATAAATTATGGATAAGAAAACATGAATAACAGGTGAACAAAGACCAGGTCCCAGAGACTGAAAGATTGGCAATAAAACGAGATGAAGAAAATTCTACAGAGAAAAATAAAGATGTCAGATACAGAAAGGTTTGGAAAACAACTGAAAGAAAAGAAGGACATGTAAATAAGTAATAGGTTCAAGAGATTGCACTTTCAGGCATTGAAGTGAAATCTAAATCCACGGACAGAAAGAAAGAAGTTAGAGCTCAGAGAGATGATGAATATACCAATGAAGAAGATGATGAATACACATCAGAGCATGAATTGTTCTGAGCCATCCGACTTAGAGAATCCTAGGTAACATGAATATTAGACAGGGGGAGGCTATGTGATAGCTGTGACAGACCAAAGAACCATCCTTCAAGAAACTTGCATAGTTTGAATAGAAAGATCCAGAGAAGTCAATTAGCAGAAGTACAATCAGTTGTAGTAGTGAATACTTCATGATAGTACAGTGATAAATGGGTCAACATTATGGAAAGTGTGCAGTAGAGTCTTAGACAGTATGGACATAGATGGATTCATAAGAACACTTAGCAGGTTTGGATAGATATATGACAGTGGATGAGAGCATGGATTCATATATTGGTTCATAGAGTGGCTCAGAGACAAAGGGACATTATCATAATGGATGATAATTACATAGGAAATGGATCAAACAATGCTAATGGATTCAAAATTGACAGATTATTTTTGGACACATGCAGTGCATACAACAATTCACATTCAAAATAGAGTAATTCTCAGACACAACAAAGCCAAAAATTCCTATGAGTTATGGAAAGGAAGACCAGCAAATGTGAAGCACTTTAGAGTATTTGGAAGCAAATGTTACATCAAAAGAGAATATGGAAGAATAAGAAAGTTTGACTCTCATGTGGACAAAGGAGTACATTTTGGTTACTCAAGTACAAGGAAAGCATACAAGTGTTACAATCTGAGGTTGAGCAAAGTTGTGGAAATAATCAATGTAACAATTGATGAAACATGTGGACAAGAATTAGAGGAAGAAGAAAATGAATCAATGGAACAAATTTACGAAAAAAAAGTAGATGGTGAAGAAGAAGTATACATCAACCAACCATAAGGATTTAAATTGACAGAGAATGCAAATTATATGTGCAAATTGAAGAAGGCCTTGTATGGTCCAAAATAGGATCCTAGAGCATGGTACTCTAGACTAGATAAATATCTACAGTAGGTAGGGTTCAGAAAAGGAAGTGTAGACAACAACCTCTACATCAAGGTTAAGCCAGAAATTTGCAAAGGATATGCAGAATGAATTTGAAATGTCAATACTTAGACAACTATCCTTCTTTTTGGGTTTTCAGATATGTCAAAACAACCAAGAAATTTTTATTTCTCAAACTAAGTATATCAAAAAAAGGATAAAGAGGTTCAAAATGGAAGATTGTAAACCAGTTACCACTCCTATGAAAACCAGTTGCAAGTTCAGCAAAGATGATGATTCAAAGTCTACAAACCAGAGTAATATAGGTCAATTATTGGTATCTTACTATATGTGACAACATCCAGACCAAATGTAATGCAGGAAGTTGGACAGGTGTCACGATTTCAAGCAGTAACAAAGGAATAACATATCTTAGCAGTGAAGAGGATTTTAGATATCTCAAAAGAATAAAAGAGTTTGGATTATGGTATCCAAAAGGAAAGGATCTATCACTTATTTCCTACACAGATGAAAATTGGGCAAGTTGCATTGATGACTGATGAAACACCAGTGGAGAAACGTTCTAATTGGGTGAGTGTTTAGTATCTTGAATAAGAAATAAACAATCATCAGTATCTTTATCTACAACCGAAGCAGAGTATATTGTAGCAACAGGATGTTGTACACGGGTTCTATGGATGAAACAAAATCTGAAAGATATACAAGTTGAGTATGATCAGCCCATTCCAATCTATTGTGATAATACAAGTGCCATCGGTATCTCAAAGAAATCGGTGATGCACTCCAAGACGAAGGACATTCCAATCAAGTATCACTTTCTACATGAACAGGGTGTGGAGAAGAACATCAGAGTTGAATATGTGGGCACAAAAGAACAAGTGGCATACATCTTTACAAAATTGCTTCCAAGGGAAGCCTTTGAGTATCTTCGCTAGATACTTGGAGTAATTTCAACTCCAAAATGAATGTTTTTTAATGCTTATATTATATGTCTTAGATTTACACGAGGAAGCACCACAAAGAGGACAATTCAGGTTGGGATATTAGTTTCAGAAAGAGTTCAATTAGGGGGAGCAACCCCAGATGGAAAGACACCTTTGCCATTGATGACAAAGGGGGAGAGATTTATCAGATGCAGAGCACAAAGGCATGGTTCTAGGGGGAGTGATGGTGACATGAAGAGTATGAGTGATATGACTTCAATATTGCATGACATGAGTTCAATATTGCATCAGAGTGTTTCCATCAATGCCAAAGGGGGGGAATTTTTTATTAATTGTGTTGGTTTTCATTGATGTCAACCCTTGAAGAAAATATGGTAGTGAATTTCGGTAGAAAAAAGGTTTGGGTAATGGACTCAAGTTTTTTTGATGGATAATGGTATGAGTTTTAATATATTTGCAAGAAAAAATATTCTAGATGGATAATATATGTCATGTCATTTTTTGTGGTATGTGGGACATCACATAACTCCTCATGGTTAGAGATTTATGGCCATGTGAAGTTGGAGAACCCTCATGAGTCATCTAGAAGCCCCAAAAGGTCAAAGTAGTCAAAGTGTTTGCAAAGAAGAAATTATTTAAATAATAAAGTGAAGTGATGAGT
>ML797037.1:87911-98146 GCA_009831015.1 Picea engelmannii
TAAATGTATCTGATGCACTGGAATCCTGCTGCAACCTTTGAATGAGAGCCCACACTTTTTCATCATTCTTCCATTCATCCCTTGCTTCTATTATCCAATTGGGTTGGATGATCGAGATAGCACAGAGAAATTCCTCAACATAATCATCCTTTCTCGAGATTGCATCTGCCACAACATTTTGCTTCCCCTTTTTATAGACGATTTTGTTAGTCTCTAGTTTTGACTATATTTTTGCCTATATCATGTGAGATATACCCCCATTTTCATATCTAGTATCATTTCCTTCTGGCCTTATCATGACACATTTGACATCCTTTTACAACTAAATGGGGCTATTCAAGGTATTCCTATGATTCAAGTTATTTTTAATGTATTTTGATATTTTAAACTAATATTGATACTAACATGACATGAGTTAGGTACGTGTTCCCATGAAATAGACTTATCAGTACCAGGTACTAGCTCGCACTTAGTGGAGATGCCAAAGACTTGCACAACATGGCCAGATTGGATTGACAGTCCGATTCATATAATTGATTGAGTCATAACTCAATATGATGACTCAGGGCGAGATTGTAGAACTGTTTTATTATAATGCTTTATGATCCACGCTTCTTGACACTTTGTGTCATGAAGTTGTGAAGTTAGTTTTAACTAACTATGAGTCATTTTCGGATCTAAGATTCGCTTATATTAATGCACCTATGTTCAAAACCATTTGGAGAGGATCTATATAAACTAGGATCGCTCTCAAGAAACGTTGGTTACGATATGCTATGTGATACCATTTCTAATAATACAAATTTGCTATGTGTTATGTTATTCACTGTTAAAATGATTTGAGTTTGTTTATGAATTATGGAGCATGAAGTATGAAACAATTTTTGCATGGAATAATCTGAGTAGCTCTAGTTTTGTTTTAGGGTGATTGCACCTCTTGGTTGGGCCCACCAATAGGTTCAATTTGTTGTCTCTTTTCCACAGTAGAGTTAGTTTATTTTTAGTTCTAGAATCTGCATGTGAGTTAGTTTTTGAACTTGAAATTACTCTGTTAAATTCTAGCTTAGCCATTTTTTTCAATTAGATCATTTTTAGTTTGATATTATCTTATAGATCGATGAATGTTGAATGAGTTATTTATCCTTGTAGAATTTGAAGAATGAACCAAGTGCTTAATCTATATTTGCTCTGTTTTCCAGTTTCCAGTTTGATCATGATTCAAAGATAATTTGAGTTTAGACTTACTCTGTTCTGTTAGGATAGCTAGATTATAGTCTGATTAAAGGAAGCTTCCAGTACCTGTAGGGTAAAATAGGACATTTATTTGTTTCACCTGTGTTAGATTTAGAACTACTTGATACTTAGATTAAAAGGTTTTTAAAATGATCTGATGCCAACACCCTCCTTACAACCCACAGGCTAGAAGGTCCACGTCATCTCACAGGATCTTCTCTTTATTCGGCCCGAAGAATGCCAAGGTTCTTCTATTTCCCTATCGGGAAATCTGCACCCACATATCTCTTTTCACGATTCCCCCTCTCTTTACTTATCAGGAAATCGAAACTCGCGACTTCACGAGGTTGGTGGTCAAACTTTACACTCTCAGATCCCTGAGACCCGATATGAGTCAACATTGACTTCTCCCTTACTCTGTCAAAACTTCTCCTATCATGAGTTCAGCACTCGTGGTGTCAAGCAACTCGATTCTCCGACTCCCGAGTCCCAATACGCCGAAACTCTGATGGACTTGCGCTTTGACTTTTTGACGGTCCCGTCACCCCGTCGTGATATCAGACTTCGCGGGATCATGAGTCTTGATGTCGAATGTTTGGGACTTCTCACTGTGAAACCCCGATGAAACATGCCACCTGTCCTCCACTCGTTGGCTTTGCTGTGGCCCACACACACTTCTTTTGACCATCAAGATATCGCGTATCGCGATATCGTGATTCCTATTACAATAATTTGGAGCCTCAACTCATGAAATCCTGATCCATGATATGCGTGTGGATCTAATGACCCTCGTGGTCCTGATCAACGGCTCCGCCCCTCCTGAGCTTAGAACCTTTTGGGGAATCCGTCGCCGTATCTTCCCTACACCTTTCCAGGATCTAATGACCCATAGAAATTCATGGATTCTCCTCGGAGAACTCCGACCATCCTTCCTTCTTGATGAAATCTACAAAATAATGAGACGTTCTTCCACAAGACTCGTCACCCTACACACAAACCTACGACGCTTCTGCTAACCTTCAAGTCTCAGCTTCCTACTTTGTCCTTCAACGAATTTGAAGGCCTATCCTTCCTGATCTTTTCCCACAACTTTAAGTCTTCTCAGGAACACTACTTGCACACACTCCTTGCGGCAAACCTTCAACAATGTCTAAGTGTTGAAATCTTTGACTCTGCGCACACCTGCAACAACAGTCCTTCACTACTCTCGCTTAGAATCACAACTCTGAGACTTATCTTAGCCTGCGCACTCCTTGCACAGATCCTGCAACCCACTTTCACTCTTGGGTGAATGAGAACAAAAGTTAACTATTTGAGCCTTCTGTCAACACACTCCTTGCGTATGACTTCAACTACACTCCTTGCAGGAATCCTTGCTCAAACAGAGAAACAATTGAAACTCATTCTCACTTCCTCTCAAACTTCAATTCAAACATGAAATCCTATACACAACATATAAAGAAAATGTATAACTGGAAGCAAACATAAATTGAGCATAACCACAATACACAGAGAACATACCCATAACCATGAATTTGAATCAAAGCTTCTTCTATTAATTCAAATATCAGTACATGAGTGTTCTTTTACACAGCTCTTTGAATGCTTTTCTCTCCTTCTACTTCAATAATGTTACAAATGCACAATGAGGGTGTCTATATCCTGTTTCCCTCTTGTGCTCTAAAGCTATCAAATCCAGAATTAAATTTCTATCTATCTGCATTAACTATTTTAAATGTCGTCTATCTACCTAAGGACGAGAGCAATCTGCTCAATGTCCATTTACATATACAAGTGCGCCTCATTAAATTTTTACATTTAAATTTTGGCGCATCAATTCCAAAGTGTTTTCAAAATTTGTGTTGGCTTCTATCCAACTGTCTTCCGCTTTCTGCGCTGGCTCGCTTGATGTGGTGGATGCTCCTGCATCATACTCCCTTTCTTGAAAAATTTCACGAGATCCTGTCCATGAGCTCCTACACGGTCTGTCCATGCTTCTGTATCTCTGCTTCAGTTTCCCAGCTGGGATCTTCCACTGGATGATTCTTCCACTTGACCAGATACTCGAAATATTCTTTTCACCTGGTCCTTTTGCTCACTCTCTTGTCCAGTACGCATTCCATTTGCGGCTTCTTTGCAACTAGCATCTGTTTCGTCCACTAGATCACTGGCTTCTCATCTCCAGTCTCTGCTTCTCCAGCTCTATATGGGCATAAATTTGTGACATTGAATATTGAAGATATTCTGATTTCATTCGGTAATTCAATCTCATAAGCGTTTGTCCCAAATTTTTTCAAGATCTTGCATTGCCAGATTTTCTTCATCTTGAGCTTATTATATGTTCCCCTCGGGAACCTTCCTTTCCTCAAATGTGCCAGAACTAAGTCACCAACTTCGAACTGAAGTTGTCTCTTTCGCTGATCGGATCTGTGCTTATACTCCTGACTTGAATTCTGCAGTTGCTCCTTCACCTGGCTGTGAAGTTCTTTCATCGCCTCGGCGAATTCTTCTGCACTAGCACTGTTAGTAGCAGTCTGTTCTAAATCCCTCAGTTTAGAAACTCCTCTCGGCTTCATACCATATACAATATGAAATGGACTTTGGCATGTGCTCCTGTTCATTGAATCGTTATACGCAAACTCTGCTTGTGGCAATATGTTGTCCCAACTGCTATGGTGTTCTGTCACCAAGCTTCTCAGTAAGTCTCCCAGACTTTTGTTCACCACTTCTGTCTGTCCATCCATATATAGATGATATGCTGAACTAAATGCCAAATTAGTTCCCAGCTTCTTCCATAAGTTCCTCCAAAAATTCCCTATGAAATTTGTGTCTCTGTCCGAAACTATGCCTTTCGGTAGGCCGTGAAGTCGAATGACTTCTTTGAAAAACAGATTTGCGATGTGAGTCGCATCACTGGTTTTATGACATGGGATAAAATGTGCCATCTTGGAAAATCTATCCACTATCACAAAAATAGAGTAAATTCCTCTTTGCATCCTTGGCAATCCCAATATAAAATCCATGCTGATTTCATCCCATGGCCTCTCTGGTATGGGTAACGGTTGATACAAACCTACATTCTGCCTTCTGCCCTTTGAATGCTGGCAAATTCTGCATCTATCCACAAATATCTTGACCTCTGATCGCATCCCTGGCCAAAAGTACGATTCGCTAAGCTTCGCGAATGTTTTTTCATGACTGAAATGTCCAGTCAATCCTCCACTGTGTTTCTCCTTTAACAGATTCTCCCTCATGGAGCATTTCAGAATACACAGTTGATTACCCTTGAAGAGTAATCCCTCCTGGATCATATACTCGGCCCACTGGCTTCTATCTTTGAGAACTGGATTCTCAGTTGCCTCATACGCTTCCTTGAAATCCTGATCATCTGCGTACATGTTCCTGAGATCATCAAAACCCAATGTTTTGACTTTGAACTCCTGCAACAGCAAACACTTCCTGCTCAAAGCATTAGCCACTTTGTTAGCAGTACCTGAAATGTGCTTAATCACAAATGTGAAATTCTACATATACTCTACCCATTTTGCATGTCTCTGATTCAACTTTTCCTGTTGAGTCACAAATTGTAATGCCCGATTATCACTATATAAAATAAATTCTTTCGGGATCAAGTAATGCCTCCACTTCTTCAGTGCCTGGATGATAGCGTAAAATTCCTTATCATACGTGGAGTATTTCACCTTCGCCTCATTCATCTTCTCACTGAAATATGCAATCAACCTGTCTTCTTGACTCAAGACTGCTCCTATTGCAAACCCACTTGCATCGCATTTCACCTGAAATGTTTTCCAGAAATCTGGCAACACCAAAACCAGTTGTTCCGTGATCTTTTGTTTCAACAAGTTGAAACTTTTCTCAGCGTCTGCTGTCCAGTGAAAATATTTATGCCGCTTCTTCACTGTATCCAGCATCGCTGCGCTAATTCCACTGAAATTCTTGATGAATTTCCGGTAGAAACTAGCCAATCCATGAAAAATTCTCACCTCAAATACATTTTTCGGTGATGGCCAATTCTTGATTACTTCCACCTTCTCCGGATCCATTCTCAAATTATCTGTCAAAATAACAAATCCCAGATAAATGAGCTCCGTCTTCATGAACGAAGATTTCTTCATATTTATCAGCAGCTTCTCCCACTGTAGCCTCTGCATCACTGTAGCCAAATGCTTCTAGTGTTCTGCCACTGATTTATTGTAAATTAGTATGTCATCCAAATACATGATGACAAATTTCCCGATGAACTCTTTCAAGACTTCATTCATCAACCTCATAAAGGTACTCGACGCATTTGTTAAATCAAACGACATGACTAGCCATTCATACAATCCTTCGTTTTTTTTGAAGGCTGTCTTCCACTCATCGCCTTCTCTCATGCGAATCTAATGATATCTGCTTTTCAAATCAATCTTTGAAAAATATTTTTCTCAACTCAAGCAATCCATCAAATCATCCATTCTTGGCAATGGAAACCTGTACCTGATGGTTATTTTGTTGATCGCCCTTGAGTCGGTACACATCCTCCAACCTCTGTCTTTCTTTGGACTGAGTATTGTTGGAACAACACATGGACTCAAGCTTTCCCTAACCAATCATTTGTCCAACAAGTCCTGGACTTTCCTTTTAACCTCTTCATTCTCTTGCAGCGTCAATCTGTAAGTGGATTTATTTGGAAAACTGGCTCCTGGTATGAGGTCAATATGGTGACTCACACTCCTCATCGGTGGCAACGAACGAGGTAGTTCATTCACGACTATATCAGTGAACTCTTCCAACAGTTCCTGAATCTCATCTGGAAAATCATCCACTCTTGTGCTAGTCAGAACAATCCTCGGCTTCCTAATAACAAAGAATTGTGGATCCTCCTTCTTCTTAACCTCTATAAGAAGTTCCTTCCCACTCATGAGAAGTACTGTGTTGCTTACCTCTGGCTTCACCTCCTTATCCTTAATCGGAAGCAACATATGGGTTCTCCCATTCTTCTCCAGGGTATATGTGTTCATTCTCCCATCATGAATCACATTTCTGTCATATTTCCATGGTCTACCCAACAATAAATGACAAACATCCATGGGAATAACATCACACAAAATCTTATCATTATAACCACCTATCTTGAATTCAACTAAACATTGTTTAGTGACAGTTACCTAGTGTCCTTTCTGTAACCAATAAATTCTGTGCGGGCTTGGATGATCAATCATCTCCAGCTCCAACTTTTCCACCATCTCGGTTGAAATGAGATTATCAGTGCTTCCACTGACTACAATAACCTTGCACACCCTGTCCTTGGTCTTGCAAGTAGTTTGGAATAATCTGCTCCTCTGGACTGAACTCTCCACCTCCTTCTCAGGTGTCAAAAGAGTTTTTCGCATCATAATCGATCTTCCGCCTTCAGCATCTTCTGCCTCAACATCCTGCCTCTGTGCCTCGGTGATGTGAGCTTCCCCGATTTCCTTCTTTTTATCTGGACACTCATAAGACTTGTGCCCATTCTTTCCGCATGTGAAGCATGTAATTACTCCACCTCTTCCTCTTCCTCTACCTCTAGTACGAGGAAAAGTATTGCCATCAACATAATCTCCTCTCTGCTCATTATGCTACCCTCTCTATTCAACATATGGTCCTCTCTGTGAGGTTCCACATTTTTCAACTTTACCCTGAGGTTTCTTCCATTCCTCCTTGGGCTTTTGGAATTTATCCTGGGCAATAGATTTTCCTCTGGGCCGAATTTTGCCTCAGCCCCTCTGAACTTGCTTTCGGCTCAACTTCTCCTCAGCTTTCAGAGCCAACTGATAAGCATCTTCCACTGTTCAGATGGTTAGCATGCTCAATTCATCCTGAATGTCATATCTCAGACCATTTAAATATCTAGCCACTTTCTCATCATCTCTCTCCCGATGACCTGCCCTGATGTTCAGTCGATAGAATTCCTTAGTGTATTCTTTCACTGTCATCAGCTTCTATCTCAGGTTCTGCATTCTCCTGAACAGAGTAATTTGATAATCCATGGGGATGAATTTTGCCTTCATCTTCGCGATCATCCTGTCCCAAATTTTGATATTTTTCTTTCCCTTGCAGCGTCTTCCATCTTGTAGCTCATCCCACCACAATGATGCATGTCCTTTCAAGTGCGTAACAACATGCTTGACTTTCTTATCCTCTTCGACTTCTTCATAATCGAAGTATGTATCTAGAGCTCTAATCCAATCTAGAAGATCCTCTGCATCCAAGTTTCCCTCGTAAACTGGAATGTCCATTTTTTCTCTTGCACCCATCTTGGCAATATATTTTATCAAACGCTCGTTTGATGCATCTTCGGTTGCAACCTCCTCTTCATGTTCAGCCTCAATCTCTCTCTCGGAATCACTGAGATCCCCTGCACTAGCTGTGCGTCTTTGTGTTGTCTCCATGTCTTCGAGTCTTTCTCGGAGATCACACATTTGTCTCTCCATTTCTGGATTAACCACCTGCCTGCCTCTTCTCCTTGGCATTTCCCTATCCTCTGGATCAGGTGATTGCCTTTCTCTTCTTGGTGGCATAGCGAATTCTCTTCCTTCTCTGCTACAGAAAGCAAAGACTCTTTCTATGCTCTGATAACACTTGGCACCAAGGTTCTCCTTACAACCCACAGGTCAAAAGGTCCATGTCATATCATAGAATATTCTCTTTATTCGGCCTGAAGAATGCCAAGGTTCTTCTATTTCCCTATCGGGAAATCTGCACCCACAAATCTCTTTTCACGATTCACCCTCTCTTTACTTATCAGGAAATCGGAACTCGCGACTTTGTGAGGTTCGTGGTCAAACTTTACACTCTCAGATCCCCGAGACCCAATATGAGTCAACGTTGAATTCTCCCTTACTCTGTTAGAACTTCTCCTATCGTGAGTTCGGCACTCGCGGTGCCAAGCAACTCGATTCTCCGACTCCCGAATCCCGATACGCCGAAACTCCGATGGACTCGCGCTTTGACTTTTCGATGGTCCCGTCACCCCATCGTGATATCGGACTTCGAGGGATTGTGAGTCTTGATGTCGAATGTTTGAGACTTCTCGCTGCAAAACCTTGATGAAACGTGCCACCTGTCCTCCACTCGTCGGCTCCGCTATGGCCCACACACACTTCTTTTGACCGTCGGGATATCGCGTATCGCGATATCGCGATTCCTGTTACAATAATTTGGAGCCTCGGCTCATAAAATCCCAATCCACGATATGCGTGTAGATCTAACGACCCTCGTGGTCCTGATCAATAGCTCCATCCCTCCCGAGCTTAGAACCTTTTGGGGAATCTGTCGCCGTATCTTCCCTGCACCTTTCTAGGATCTTACGGCCCACGAAAATTCATGGATTCTCCTCGGAGAATTCTGACCATCCTTCCTTCCTGATGAAATCTACGAAATAATGAGACTTTCTTCCACAGAAATTGTCACCCTACGTACAAACCTATGACGCTTCTGCTAACCTTCAAGTCACAACTTCCTTCTTTGTCCTTCAATGAATTTGAAGGCCTATCCTTCTTGAGATTTTCCCACGACTTTAAGTCTTCTCAAAAACACTCCTTGCACGCATTCCTTGCGGAAAACCTTCAACAATGTCTAAGTGTTGAATTCTTCGACTCTGCGCACACCTGCAACAGCAGTCCTTCACTACTCTCACTCAGAATCGCAACTCTGAGACTTATCTTAGCCTGCACACTCCTTGCACGGCTCCTGCAACCCACTTTCACTCTTGGGTGAATGAGAACAAAAGTTAACTATTTGAGCCTTCTGTCAACGCACTCCTTGCAGACAACTTCAACTGCACTCCTTGCAGGAATCCTTTCTCAAACAGAGAAACAATTGAAACTCATTCTCACTTCCTCTCAGACTTCAATTCAAACATGAAATCCTATACACAACATATAAAAAAAATGTATAACTGGAATCAAACATAAATTGAGCATAACCACAATACACAGAGAACAGACCCATAACCATGAATTTGAATCAAAGCTTCTTCTATTAATTCAAATATTAGTACATGAGTGTTCTTTTACACATCTCTCTGAATGCTCTTCTCTCCTTCTACTTCAATAATGTTACAAATGCACAATGAGGGTGTCTATATCTCGTTTCCCTCTTGCGCTCTAAAGCTATCAAATCCAGAATTAAATTTCTATCTACCTGCATTAACTATTTTAAATGCCGTCTATCTACCTAAGGATGAGAGAAATCCACTCAAAGTCTATTTACATATACAAGTGCGCCTCATTAAATTTTTACATTTAAAGTTTGGCGCATCAATTCCAAAGTGTTTTCAAATTTGTGTTGGCTTCTATCCAGCTGTCTTCCACTTTCCGCGCTGGCTTGCTTGATGTGGGAGATGATCCTACATCATGATATCTCTTTTATGGTTTAGATAGATATGATGATGATTAGATGTTTAAGATAATGGTAGATAGTCTTGGGTGATTACATTAGATTAGGAATAGAAATACCTTTACTTAAACTCAGAACTGTTTCCATTTGATGAATTAGACAATATATGATTAGTTTTAAGATAATCATTAGGGTTCAGTTTCTAAGAGTAAGTTTGTGTTTTCTTCTTAGAATAACCTTTAGATAGGAATTAGAATGTGGAATTCATCAACCTTTAGAAAATGGAATTCATCAACCTTTGGAATGTGGAAGGTGCATTTGTAAGTCCAAAATGCATGATCAAAAATTTATAATGGCCTTCATGAGTTCAGAATGTTGTTATTGGGATATATTCTTCCTTCATTCTGATCTGATGATACCCTGAACAAAAATCCAATTTTGTGAAATAGATTGCTCCATGTAGTTCATCTAACAATTCATTAATGATGGGAATGAGAAACTTATCTTTAATAGTGATCTTGTTGAGCTCTCTATAATCTGGACACATACGCCGTGAGATATCTTTCTTGAATAACATTAACACTGGTGCAGAGTAAGAACTTTGGCTAGGTCTAATAATGCCA
>ML797037.1:110659-126423 GCA_009831015.1 Picea engelmannii
AATTTTAAATTGAATGATAAAATGCATAGATTGCTTCTAGATTTATCTTGCTGTAATCATGTATAATTATGAGATCACGGGTATATGTTTTTGTTTCCTTTTCTGTCATTATAACCTAAGCTACCAATACATGTTCTGAATTTATTTAGAACAATCATAAGGTTCATTGCATATTTCTCTCTTGGACATGGAAGTTCGATGTTCACCACTCATGCAGATGCTTGGATACACCTCACTAATTCACCGACAGGATAGCTTCTTTGTATTTTTCTGTCATTTACATATCATTGAAACTAGAATGTATGGTTCAACTTTGACTATCCACATGTTCACGTTTCATTAACTCTTTTTTGCAAGATTATTTAAATTTATAAAAGAAAAACAATAAATATTTTTATGTGTTTTCTTTATCTGCTTCCTAAAAGCAATCATTTTTCACATCGATTTTCGTAAGTTTCAATTAAAACTTGTGTTAGCGATATTTCTTGTAAGGGGGGATAGAACACAAAAGAATGGGTTAAAAACCCACTTGTCCAAAGTTTTGGACGATAATGCGCCCAAAGTAAATCACGAGCAAATTCGAACGACAGCGATTTGCGCGCCCGGATCAACGACGCATGTTGGATTCCGGACCCCCCCACCTCTCTACCTTTAAGTGGGGGGGGGGGGGGGGGNGGCCTAGATCAGCGCGCCCAGATCAACGATGATAAAGACAATTCCGGACCCCCCTTGCCTTTCTACCTTTAAGCGGAGGGGGGGGGGGGTCCAGAATCATAGATGCAACTTTCCTATGGCCTAGATCGATGCGCCTGAATCGACGGCTCATGAACAGCCTCATCCCTCTCAGTTTCCCTTCCTTTAACCTGCGTGGACCCTTCTCCTGTCATGTCATCTTCCTTTCCACCTTTCCCCTGCTGACATGTGTCATCAATCCACCTCCCATCTTTGGTCCGCGTGGTCCTCCCTTCTTCTCACCATCCACTCGTTGCTTGCCATGTGTCCCGCTCCTTTCCGTGTTAGCTTCTCACCCAAAGGTAAGTTCATTATCTCCCGTCTTCCTCCCTTCCGCTTGATGTTTTCCTCCATGAATCATCCTCTATCACCCTTCCCATACCTCGCCATCACCCTTATCATGCGCCCCGTTCTTCGCTTAAAGGCCTCCATGCTTATCCCTCAAGCCATTCAGTTATTCCAGGTGGCAGGGAGAGAATTCTTCCGCATCCCAAGTTGTTGAGTTGGCCAAATCGTCCTCGATCCCAAGAAAGCAGTTATTGAAGCGGTTGGTGCTGGTTAGACATCCTCTTCACCATAATGGGGACGTCCTGCGATGAATTAAAGGCACGACGATTCGCCGATGAAACTGTCAGAAGATCGATCGCGTCTGCCATAAGTTGCATGACTATTCAAAGATTGCGGCTGCAGAATGTCAGAATCCATGCAGACGCAAAGCCTTCAATGCAGTGTCTTGATTTTGTTGCTATTGTTGTTCTGAGTATATGAAGGCATTTTCGCCATTTTTGTATCTATCGATGGTAGAGCTAAGCTCCTGACCGTAAAGTTTCAGTAAACACTCTAGTTTTCTGGGTTATGTATCAGTGTTTGAGACTTCTTGGTTTATAACAAACAGTTTTCCTTTTCCATCTATGTTTCATCTCTTGCTGGAGAGTTCATGATCGAAGGCTTCGCATGGATTAACACAGTTATGTTATGGTAAATGATTTATTGTTGCATTGTTGTTCTCTCTGGTTTCCCACATTTGGAAGTAAGAAGATCTTGTTTTCAGATGCCTGCTCTCACAGTCTGTTAGAAGCTTGATGCCTACAACAGACCCTTGCACTCTTCTCATGAAGTCTTCCCCCTACTCACCCTTTATAGCAACTCACTGTTCGAAGTTTATCAAGACCTCACTCGTTCATGCATGCCTGGCCTAGTTTCTAAGTTGAAACGACGGTTCCGAGTTTGATTCCATTTGATCACCCCTTTCAAACAAATCGTGACATTAAACTGATGGGCGTCGGGCTCTGCTCCTACAAGCAATCCAGGAGTGACTTCCGGCACCAAAATTTTTGGCGCCGTTGTCGGGAACGAAGTTGAATATTTTCCCCAAGATTGAATGACAAAGATCAACTGATTCTGAAGGTGCATCAGATATCATAACTTGAAGATTTCTACTATGCACCTGGTGACTCCATTGTGACGACTTCACTGGGAAGAACCTGCTCTATCAACTGTGGCTTCGAGGGGCAGACATACGAGGTCTAATCCACACTTGCCTTTAGCTACACCGGAAGCTGACACAGAAGAAGTGCGCAGAAAGGGAAAGAGAGTTGCAAAAGAAGTTTCCATCGCTGAAACAGGTAATACGCCCTCCCCTTCTGTGAGAACTCCATTTTCTTATTCGTAGCTTCCTATTCGTCCTTCTTCCGAGGTTTCCCATTTTCTGAATTTCGGGAGTGTTCTTGCTGAGTTTTCTCCTACTAGTTCGGTATCAGAAGGAGAGATCCTTGTCACTCCCCCCTCCCTAGAGGTCTTTCCTCATCATAGACCTCAAACTTTCGAAGGTTTCACCACACCTCCTTTTGTTGCTACTACTGCACAGAGAGAAGCATATGCACACTCAGGTCCCTTGGCTTTCTCTCTGTTTTCTTCGTTGTCTCCTCCAAGAATCTTTGTTTCGACATCTCCCGTTCATACTCCTTCTCCTCCGAGTTCTCCTCTACCTAATATCCCTATGGTGGGTGTTAATCCCCCTCCGAATAGAATGGATGCCATAGTTGCTACCAGATATGCTCCTTTGATTCTCCCCCATCCTTTGAACCCCCTCCCTGCTGGAGACTATTTGAAATACATGCCCAAGTTCAGTGGGGAGGGAGACATAACTGTTGAGGAGCACTTGGTTGCTTTTTAAAGCTATGTAGACAACTTGAATATCGAGAGTGAAGATGTCTGGATGAGGGTTTTCGTCCAGAGCCTCGATGGAGAGGTGAGGAAATGGTTTCGAGGACTGGCTCCTGGATATATTGCTGGCATTGAAGCCTTGGACAACGTTTTCCTGAGGCAGTGGGGAGACAGAAAAGATTATATGTATTACATGACAGAGTTTGGGTCTCTGAGGAAGATGGAAGGGGAGTTTGTCTCAGACTTCTCCAAAATATTTAATAAGATGTATAATAAGATTCCTGCAGATATTAAACCCTCAGAGGCCTCTGCTCAAATTTCCTATGCTGGCACATTTGACCCTGATTTCTGTCTCGTGTTAAGAGAAAGAAGAGCCACCTCCTTAGCTCAGATGCAAGATGCAGCTATAGAAGTGGAGTCCAACATATTGGCGGCTGACAGACTGAGAAACCAGGATGACACAGACAGAAGGAAGGAAAAGTCAGAAGCCTCAACTTCCGACCCATCACTGCCCCACCCTCAAATAAATGAGCTGACCCAAGTTATGAACCTCCTTAAAGAAGAGGTGGAAAGATTGAAGGTGGAAAGGAAACAAATGAACAAGGGCCCTCAGAGCATTGAGAACAGGGCAGGTTTTAGAAGGCCAAATAATTTCTCTCCTCCAACTATGCACAGAGAAAAAGAAAGAGACAGAGACGACCAAAGAATTCAGGCTCCCTTCTAGAACAATTTTTTGGCTGATGAAGAACAAGGGGAAGCAGATGAGCCTGAGCCAAAAAACCATAGTTTATAAGTCACTCCCCCTTTCCCTCATCTGACCCAATCAGCATATGAAAAGTCTCTCATGGATAGTCATCTAAATGAATTAATCAAAAGAGACAAAGCTAGCAGCTGTCGAAGCAGGTACAACTTGAGGTCTGACAAAAGAGCAACAACACCTGATGTTCCTGACCCATCCAATAGAGCAGAGAAACCTGCTAATGAAGTAGCAGACAGAGGTAAGAAGGCTCAACCTTTCCCTCCCATTGTCCATAATCATGTTCCTGAAGTTAGAGAAATCCCAAAGCCCATGTCTTCTTTCAATTTTGAACATGAGATTCAAAAGATCAAAATCCCTATGCCCCTCACCGAGCTAATCAAACATGGGGAATTCAAAAAATGCTTTTCTGAGCTACTAAAATCTAAAGCCTCATATCCTCTCACAGACTCCATAAAACTTCAAGATTAAAGGCCTGTATTTGTCTTAGGTCCCATGGTAGAAGACAGAGATGATTCATCCCCTCCCTTCTACACATCCCTGAACATATATGACAAAGTACTGCACAATTGTTTGATGGATTTAGGGGCCTCCCACAATCTCATGCCCAAAGTTGTCATGGAGGAATTAGGACTGGAAGTCACCCGAGCCTATCATGACCTCTATTCTTTTGACTCCAGAAGGGTTTAGTGTTTGGGAGTCATCAAGGACCTGGTAGTTTCCCTGTTTCAACTGCCCATGAAGAGTATGGTCATGGATATTGTGGTAGCTGATGTCCCCCCTAAGTTTGGCATGCTGTTGTCAAGATCCTGGACAAAGAGACTGGGGGGAACCTTGCAGATGGACCTCACATATGCCACCATTCCAATGTTTGGGGGGGAACATAGGAGATTATACAGAGAAGCCCAGCTAGCCTACATTGTCAGTGATGAAGCCAACCCTACCAATCATCCCATCTATGCTTTGGACACTGATTTAGGCTCCAATTTACTGCAGCTCACCAACACCCCTGAGGCCCCTTTACAGATCAGAAAGCAACCCATTCTTAATCAGGAGACCTCCCCTCCAACCACCTCTGTTTGGAAGATGTTCTTTGGTGGAGCTTCCTCCAGTATGGGTGCAGGTGCCGGAGTGATATTCGTATCACTCTGTCAAGAGACCATATATCTGTCATACAAGCTGGAATTTGAAGTCACCAATAATGTGGTAGAGTATGAAGCTCTGGTTCTGGGATTAAGAGATGCAAAGGAAATGGAAATTAAGGAGATAGCTGTGTTTGGAGATGCGGAACTGATTGTTTAGTAGGTCAAAAATGTTTATCAGACTAAGAATCCTCGACTCAAGAATTACAGGAATGAGGTATGGGACCTGGTTGATAATTCCTTCCTGGCTTTTAATATTTCCTACATTCCAAGGGAGGAAAATGCCTCAGCCAACTTTTTAGCTTTCACAGCTAGTGTGCTCAAAGTTCCCACGCTGCCCACTGCCAGGGCCAATGTTGAAATAAAGTACAGACCCTCTGTACCCAACAATGTCAAACATTGGAAGGTATTTGAGGATGATCAAGAGATTAAAAAGTTTCTTCAATCAATTGATGAATTTTCTGCATTGCACATAGATGAGGAGCCCGACACTGCAGAAGAGCTTGACCATCACCTCAGGGAATTTGTGAATAGAATTGATGATCACCAGATCATTCAGCTACCGAGCAATCACATTCTGAAAGGACTGATCCTGTTAGAAAGATTGTTCGATGGGAATGATGTGGTAGTAAGGGGTAAGGTTTCAGATGATGATGATGACACAACTGAATGTAACATAGGCACATATGAGGAGCCTAAATTGGTCAAGTTGTCAAGGAGTTTGACCAAGGGGCAGAGGATCGAATATACTAAGCTGCTGAAGGAGTTTGCTGATGTGTTTGCATGGACCTACAAAGATCTCAAAACGTATGACACATCAGTCATTGAGCACAAGATCCCACTAAAGGAGGCTAAGCCATTTAAGCAGAAGCTGAGACAGATAAATCCCATGCTGCTACCTGTCATGGAGAAAGAGGTAAAGAAGCTGCTGGATGCCCAGATCATTGTCCCCTTGAGATATTCAGAGTGGGTGGCCAATTTGGTCTGGGTGATAAAGAAGAGTGGAGAAATCAGACTCTGCGTCAATTTCATGAACCTGAACAGAAGTTTGAGGAAGGACAATTATCCCCTGCCCAACATGGAACACATATTACAAAGGGTCACCAGCGCATCCAGGATGTCCATGATTGATGGTTTCTCTGGATACAATCAGATATCAGTCATGCTTGAGGACAGAGAAAAAACAACTTTCACCACCCCTTGGGGCACATTCATGTATTCCAAAATGCCTTTTGGGCTGATGAACGCAGTAGCAACATTTTAGCAAGCCATGGACATAGCCTTCATAGGGGAGAAGGACCAGTTTGTGGTGACATATCTGGATGACATCACAGTCTTCTCTAAGACTGATAAAGAGCAATGTTGCCACTTAAAAAGAGTTTTCCTGAAGTGTCGGAGATATGGCCTATATTTAAACCCCAAGAAATCACTGTTTTCCATGAAGGAGGGAAAGTTGTTGGGTCACATAGTGTCAACAAAAGGAGTAAGGATTGACCCAAGCAGGGTGGAAGCGATTCAGGCCCTGTCACTTCCCCGGTCTAAAAAGGAAGTTCAGGCATTTTTGGGGAAGATTAACTTTCTGAGGAGATTTGTCTCAAATTTTGCCGATCTGGTGAAACATATTACAACCATGCTCAGGAAGGGCCATGAAATAAAATGGACTGCTGAACCCAAGGAATCTTTTGCCCAGATAAAGAAAGCATTGACTGAGGCGCCTGTGCTAATCAGTCCCGATTATGCTAAAGATTTCCTGATTTTCTCATTTGCTTCTGATGACTCAGTAGCAATAGTCTTATTGCAGAGAAATGATCAAGAGCGAGAGCATCCCATCACCTTCTTCAGTAAGGCATTGAGAGATGTTGAGCTAAGATATGAGATCATGGAGAAGCAGGCTTATGCATTGGTGAAAGCTCTCAAAGCTTTCAGGATCTATGTTTTGCACTCAAAAATCACTGCATATGTCCCTTCAACTTCTTTGAAGGACATTCTTATACAGCCTGACATAGATGGGAAGAGGGGCTAATGGATTGCTAAGATCCTAGAATTTGACTTGGAGATTAAGCCCACCAAGTTGATAAAGGGGCAAGGTTTGGCCAAGCTGCTGGCTGAATCGAATTGCAAGGCTTTGGGAATTAACTTCATCAATGAGAAAGCTGAGTCATCCGGTAGTAATTCCCAGACTATCATACCACTAGCAGCATGTCCCTGGTATAGGGATATCTTGTACTTTCTGCAGGAATTAAATCCCCCTGACGGATTGGGAAAGAGCAGGGCCAGAGCTTTAAAGCTCAAAGTGGTCAAATATTGCCTCATTGACCGAGCCTTATATTGGAGAGACCCTCTAGGAATTCTGCTAAGATGTTTGGATCCGTTGCAAGCCCAGAAGGTAATGTTTGATTTTCATAGTAGTCTCTGCGAAGGTCATCATTTCTAGAAGACCACAGCCCACAAAATCCTCCAGGCTGGGTATTACTGGCCTACTTTGTTTACTAATGTCTGCAGAGAAGTGAGGGCTTGCATCAAATGCCAGAATTTCTCAGGTAAACAACAACTCAAATCTCTGTCATTGAAGCCTGTAGTAGTTTCGACACCTTTTCAACAGTGGGGATTGGATTTCATCGGAGAGATTCATACTCCCTCAAGTGGCCAGCACAGATGGATCCTCACTGCGACTGATTATTTCACCAAGTGGATAGAGGCTATCCCCACCAGGAGCACTTCTCACAAAGTAATCATCAGCTTCTTGGAAGACATCATTGCCAGATTTGGCTGCCCAAGTAAGATTGTCACTGACAATGCCGCCCCTTTCAGGTCCCTCTGGTCAAGTTCTGTGAATAGTTAGGGATTTCACTGGTTCACTCTACTCCATACTACCCTCAAGGAAATGGATTGGCAGAGTCCTCCAATAAAAGCCTGATCAAGCTCATCAAAAAGCTACTGGAGGAAAATCAGAGGGCCTGGGACTCAAAGATCAAATTCACTCTCTGGGCTGATCGGGTGACAACCAAGAAATCCCTGGGTCTCTCACCTTTCCAGCTGGTTTATGGAATAGAGGCCATTTTCCCCACTCAGCTTGCCTTACCTGTGGCAAATTTCCTTCAAGACTACGAAGGAGAACCAAACCATGTGCTCAGAAGAATTCATCAGATGGTGGAAGTGCAGCAGGTCAGAGAACAGGTCATGGACAGATCCTACAATCATCAGCATAAGATCAAGCATGCTTTTGACAAGAAGAGAAAAAAGAAGGAATTTGAGCAGGTTGATCTGGTGCTCAAATGGGATGCACCCAAGTAGGAAAAGGGAAAACACAGTAAATTTGATGCCCTCTGGTTTGGGCCTTTCAATATCCTTGAAGTATTTTCAAACAACACTTACAGGTTGTAGGATCTGGAAGGCAATGAAGTTTTTAGTGGCCCAGTCAATGGGCATTTCTTAAAAAAATGTTTTATGTGAGCCTCAGTCGGCTCTTTTTGTTTTTTTTTGTAAATATTGTTTCTGTTTTCATTTTTCGGACTAATAAATGACTCCATAGCCCAACAGCAAAGGCACTAAGTCTGCAAAAGAGTTCTTAGAGCATCACAGGGACGACTCTATCCCCCATGGAGCCGAATGTTAGCGATATTTCTTGTAAGGGGGGCTAGAACACAAAAGAATGGGTTAAAAACCCACTTGTCCAAAGTTTCAGACGATAATGCACCCAAAGTAAATCACGAGCAAATTCGAACGACAGTTATTTGCGCGCCCGGATCAATGACGCATGTTGGATTCCAGACCCCCCTACCTCTCTACCTTTAAGCGGGGGGGTCCAGAATTGGGGGCGCACCTCTCCAACGGACCAAATCAGTGCGCCTAGATCAATGGCAATAAAGACAATTCTAGACCCCCCTTGCCTTTCTACCTTTAAGCGGAGGGGGGGGGGGGNCTTTTCGACGGCCTAGATCAATGTGCCCGAATCGACGGCTCATGAACAACCTCATCCCTCTCGGCTGCCCTGCCTTTAACCTGCATGGACCCTTCTCTGGTCATGTCATCTTCCTTTCCACCTTTCTCCTGTTGACATGTGTCATCAATCCACCTCCCATCTTTGGTCCACGTGGTCCTCCCTTCTTCTCACCATCCACTCGTTGCTTGCCACATGTCCCGCTCCTTTCCGCGTCAGCTTCTCACCCAAAGGTAAGTTCATATCTCCCGTATTCCTCCCTTCCACTTGATGTTTTCTGCCATGAATCATCCTCTGTCACCCTTCCCATACCTCTCCATCACCCTTATCATGCGCCCCGTTCTTTGCTTAAAGGCCTCCATGCTTATCCCTCAAGCCATTCAGTTATTCCAGGTGGCAGCGTGAGAAGTCTTCCGCATCCCAAGGTGCTGAGTTGGCCAGATCATCCTCGATCCCAAGAAAACAGTTATTGAAGTGGTTGGTGGTGGTTAGACATCGTCTCCGCCATAATGGGGACGTCCTGCGATGAATTAAAGGCACGTCGATTCACCGATGAAACTGTCAGAAGATCGATCGCGTCTTCCATAAGTTGCACGACTATTCAAAGATTACGGCTACAGAATGTCAGAAGCCATGCAGACGCAAAGCCTTCAATGCAGTGTCTTGATTTTGATGCTATTGTTGTTCTGAGTATATGAAGGCGTTTTCGCCATTTTTGTATCTATCGATGGTAGAGCTAAGCTCCCGACCGTAAAGTTTCAGTAAACACTCTAGTTTTCTGGGTTATGTATCAGTGTTTAAGACTTCTTGGTTTATAACAAACAGTTTTCCTTTTCCATCTATGTTTCATCTCTTGCTGGAGAGTTTATGATCGAAGGCTTTGCATGGATTAACACGGTTATGTTATGGTAAATGATTTATTGTTGCATTGTTGTTCTCTCTAGTTTCCCACATTTGGAAGTAAGAAGATCTTGTTTTCAGATTCCTGCTCTCATAGTTCGTTAGAAGCTTGATGCCTACAACAGACCCTTGCACTCTTCTCATGAAGTCTTCCCCCTACTCACCCTTTATAGCAACTCATTGTTTGAAGTTTATCAAGACCTCACTCGTTCATGCATGCCTGGCCTAGTTTCTAAGTTGAAACGACGGTTCCTATTTTGCTTCCATTTGATCACCCCTTTCAAACAAATCGTGACATTAAACTGATGGGCGTCGGGCTCTGCTCCTGCAAGAAATCCAGGAGTGACTTCCGGCACCAACAACTTGCATCTTGTAAATCATGTAAATAAACAAGACTTGTATACCTTCTGCTTAAATACGACTACTGCAATTACATTAGAACATATATATATATATATATATATATATATATATATATATATATATATATATATATATATAGTGTTTAGTAATTAGTTAGTTATTTCTCTCTTTTATTCGTTTCTTTTAGGATTCTTAGATTGGCTAACGGAGGCATTAAACCCATCAGAGCGAGTTACACCAAACGACCCTGGTTATTTAGACAACCCCGGACTGGACTCGCTCTTCCAGTTGACGGATGGTCAATTTCACCCATCAACAAATGGCGCTAGAAGGAGGGCCAGACTGACAAACTGCCCTTATCGAAGTTTTTGTTTTGAATTTAATTAATTTCCCATGGCTCCCCAAATCACTGTGTTGGAACATGTTTTCCACTTCTCATTACCTGATATTCCCAACAAGACAATCTCTCTCTTGTCCAAACTAACCTTTGATGGTGGGGGGAATGTATCTGCAAAATACCACCTCAACAAGTTTTGGTACAAATGCATCAAACATGACATTTCCAATTTAAAAGTTTTATGCAGATTGTTCGCTTTTACTTTTAGGGGTCGGATTAAACATTGGTTTGAGTCTTTTCCAGCATATCACATTTTTTATTGGTTTCAGTTTGTAGATGAATTTTTAGATGCTTTTGAAATCTATGATTACAATCAATTATGTGAAGAATTTCAGACTTTGCTAATCAATGACGATTCATCTTCAAAAGTCTTTTTGACAAGAATCCATCATGTTCTTTGTAAATTTAATATTGATGACATGTCATTTGTATTAAATCTCCTCTATGATGCTTGCATCCAGTCATATTCGATTGCAAATGATGAAGTAGTTACAAATACTATCACTCAATTGCAAGAAGAATTGTGTTCACAGGATGAGAGGGATCCATCCGAAAATGTTGAACAAGCAAGGGAGGTAGAATCTATTGAAAATGTTCTTAATGACATTCAAATTAGTTTTTCCTCTGAATCATTGTATTTTCAGTCCTTGACCATCGTGAAAGAAGATTTGATCTTGGGTCAAGGTGAATGTCCTCATTCTCATAACTCTTGCTCTAATCAGTATTTAAATTCGGTTATTGAAGAAGACTTAGGTGCTGAAAATGATCTTAAGCATTATAACATTCCAATGAAACTAATTAGAGATGTAGATCTGCAATTGGAAGAAGTAACCTTAAACCTTCATCTACAAATTGTACCTTATCAACATGAAAGATCAGATGTTTTCCATGAAAGTTTTGAATTATCCATTGTACAGGAGGAAAATTTAGATGATCATATTATGTTTAATAATTTATCACCAAAACAGAGTGAAAGTTTTAAGGAAAATGAAGAGGAATGTCTTGAGAATACCATTGTTAAATATCATAGCTCAAGATATTCTTTTCATGTTCTTATTTCTGATTCCTTTTACTTTTTATATCCCGATCTCTTCTTAGATTCTGGTGGATTTGATACTTTACCCACGGTATCTTGCTCTTTGCCACCACAATCCAATCTTTTCAATATGCTAAAATTTGGTAAAACTAATTCCAAACATAACACTTATCAAGTCAAATTTGATGCTCTTTCACTTTCATCACTCAAATGGAAAAATGACATGTTGCAAGATGATTTTACACGATTTATTTTTGAAAAAGAAAATGCACTCATCCTTATGGAAATAGAATATTCTACATTGCATATTCATTCTTTGATTAGTTTGAATTTTAATGTTTATGCTTCACATTTTGAAATGATCAATCTCATCAAAGGAAGCGTTCAAACCAATAATCTAACTGATGTCATGAATCCTCTTATGATGTGTTCTCCATTGATATATCTATTTCATCAAAGTCATAGTTTGCATCCTAATTTTTATGACAGGATCTTAGAATGGCTTGAAGATTCATATCTAAAAAATCTTCATAATAAAGATAAAGTTGTGCTTGCTTTGTTTCTACCTAAATATCTAGGAAGTAAGCATTACATGATTTTTTTAGATCCTCCATGTGAAGAAATTGATGAACACTTGGAGAATTATCGGGAAGATGGGTCACTTTGGTCTAGGCCGATGGTTATGCCAGGTCCCCATAACTCTCACAAGCTTCACAATCTCATTTTTCATATTTTTGTGACCCATATAATGAAAAAATTGCAGAATGGCTGGAGGATTCATACAAAAAGAATGTTCAAGGGAATGGTAAGGTCATGCTTGTTTTGTTTTTAAATGATGATGATAAAGGTAAGTATGATATATTTTTGTTATTTTTCGATATACTACCATTCTTATTAGTAATATTTGATCTTGTTTCCATTGCAGGATTGGAGTTACTCCGATGACTACATTGGAAGCATGACTTCACTTAGTATTTTTTATTTGTTTAGTAGTTAGAGTAGGTTTTCTTTTAGTTTTATTTCTCAATATTTCTTTTTGTAACAATGTAGTTATGAATACAAGAAGGCACACCAAGAGAACCATAATATGAATGTTGTCAGGGAAGTCCACTTTAAATCTTTTTCTCTCTGCTTTTCATTTAATATTCCTTTTCGAAAACGCAGTATCATCATGAAAATTTTAAATGGAAAGTAAAGAGATAAGTAAATTTAAACTATCAATTCAACCCTGACCTAAGGTGTCACGAGTAGGACTGCACTCATCTTAATAAGGATTTTTCTATTTTTAGTCTCTTTTATTTTTAATAATAATGCTTGGTCAAAGTAACATCGTATGCATTACTATCTTAAGAAAAGGACTTGTTCGCACATGATATTTTATATGATTCAGTTCTTCCTTTATTTTACAGTGAGATGATAGTGGATACAAAAACTCAAGTTTATCTTTGGCCAAAATCGTTTCCTGAAAAGTTTTCTTTTGCTATTTTGATTTTATGTACTTTTTATTTTGAATCCCATTAATAAAACTTGATTTGGTTTGTTGTGTGTTTTTGTTTTATTTGATTATTTTGAATAAGTTTTCTTCTTATCTTTCTTTTTGAATCAATATATTTCTGATCAAAGAGATATTGTCGAAGGAAGCATTTATTTTAAGACTTGTGTTTATCAAGAAATTTGAAATAGTTCAAAGAGGTCTCGATATTAAAATATAGCTCAGACAATTGATTTTTAAGTCAATTGTCACTTTCATTTTGTCCTCAAATTGTCTTTGCCAGAGTATTACACTAGAGATATGGTTTAAATCTTTGAGAATTATGATGATCTTTAAACTTCTTACGCCGTCCATATTCTTAAGGAATCACTTTTAAGTGCTTCCCCATTCTCTAGATGATTTCTTAAAGGAAATCTAAAATCTCTAAACCATGATAAAACTTCCAGTTTCGAAAGAAAATAAATAAACTATTCACCTGTATTGCAATTAACCTCCAGTATCACCCCACTCTCTTTGTCATCAAGAAATATATAATTGTATTATTTTTTAAAAGTGGCATAAGAGGGTTGAAAGCACTTATGTGTGGGAAGTGTGTGTAAACTCGTCAGGGCCCCTATATTTTTACAAAATTTAAAGGGCCCCGATTCGAATCCTGATAATTATAATGAGATACAGAATAAACCTTTTCAAATAGTTCCATTCATTGGCTTGCTTTGAGACAAACTTAAGACATTCACTTTAGTATGAGACATTCATTACAAGAGTATATGTCAAAATTTAGAAACGAGCATAAAAATCTCAATTTAAACAAAACATTAATTTTTATCAAATGTTTACTTTTGTTTAAATTATGATTATGTGTTCATTTCTTTTGTTCATTAGCAAGTTTGACTATTTTGAATAATGTGTTCAATACTTTATCAAAAAATATCTTGGTTGGTTTCTCGTTTTCATGAAATCATTTGGTGATATTAATTAATTAAATTCTTTTTTCATTTTGCATCTTATTTCAAAATAATAATAATCAAAGAATTATCTATCATTTGTTTGATTTTGTAAAAAACCAAAATTAATATTTTTTCTCCATTAACTTGAATCTTCTAGATCATATTTGAAAACAAATTATAAACAATATTTTTTTATAAGTTATAGTTAGTTTAAATTCATTTTTTATTTTTCTAGATTTTGTTTTATTCACAATTTTTAGGTTATTAATTTAAGTTTCTTTTTGTTTCACATGTTTCTATTATCAAATATTTGATATGGATCTGATCATGGCTTGATTTTATTATCCAAATACGTTCAAGATGATTGATCCAAAAATAATTTTGGATTGCTACAAATAATTTTATGGGCAACAACACATAAAATTTGGAAAGGCGTCAAGATCAAACAGACAATTTTACAGAATTGATTGCAGCCAAACCGTGACGAATTTGAAGAAACGGTTGAAAACCCAAAACCAAAATGGACCCATTTACCTTTTGCATAGAGATGTTCCCAAACAAATGCACGATTTGAGAGATATTTGGGTCTCGTTTAGAGGCAAATTTCAGGTGGCGGAAATTAATAGTGATGCCCAGACTGTTCATTCATTTTATAAAAATATGAGAAAGATCAGAGCCAAAGGGATGGAAGAATTGGAGAGGAGGATTTTGATCCTTTCTCTTTTGTATATTATTTCTTTTTTAAACTTTTTATTTCTTTTCAAATGGAGTAATGGATGACTGGAATCTTTGGGAGAATGGACAAATATTTTCAAAGAAGAATATGGAAGTTCAGGTTGCTTAATGGCTTTTGTCCTGTAAGTAACATGGTTTTATTTTCATTATAATATATTCATATTCTTTGAATAATTGATTATGCATTGATTTAAATAGATTTAGTCTTTTTTATCAATACATGGTTAATTATTATCATCTATGTATTAATTTTCACAATCTTTAAAGTCTATTATCCAAACAATTTCTTCTAGGACTACATAATAGACAAATGATTCCAAAAACTTAATAGAACGACATATATGCATTTTGGCTTTAGCCTTTTGTTTATAATGTTGTTATTTATGTTTTGTTAATCATGTTACATGTGCAGGTATGATATCTTTAGATTAAATGATCTGTGATGTGTAGGAGGTTTATATTATAAATACCAAGTATCATTTTCTCCTCAAAATACAAATGTTGTGATTATATCTTCGATTTAAATAATGAGATTTATTTTTGAATTTTAAATTGAATTATAAAATGCATAGTTTGCTTCCAGATTTATCTTGTTGTAATCATGTATAATTATGAGATCACGGGTATATGTTTGTGTTTCCTTTTCTATCATTAAAACCTAAGTTGCCAATACATGTTCTGAATTTATTTAGAACAATCATAAGGTTCATTGCAGATTTCTCTCTTAGACATGGCAGTTGGATGTTCACCACTCATGTAGATGCTTGGATACACCTCACTAATTCACTGACATGATAGCTTCTTTGTATTTTTCAGTCATTTACATATCATTGAAACTAGAATGTATGGTTCATCTTTGACTATCCACTTGTTCACGTTTCATTAACTTTTTTTTGCAAGATTATTTAAATTTATAAAAGAAAAACAATAAATATTTTTACATGTGCTTTCTTTATTTTCTTCCTAAAAGCAATCATTTTTCACATCGATTTTCATAAGTTTCAATTAAAACTTGCAGCTTGTAAATCATGTAAATAAACGAGACTTGTATACCTTCTGCTTAAATACAACTACTACAGTTACATTAGAACATATATATATATATATATATATATATATATATATATATATATATATATATATATATATATATATAT
>ML797037.1:126473-159868 GCA_009831015.1 Picea engelmannii
AGTGCTCATATGGAATATCGGTTACCTTTATATTCAATCTTTGGAAGTTCTCAATGTGCTCGGTAACTGAACCCTTTTTCTTGAGATTTATCAATTGGCTAAAGAAGGTATTTCTCCTTGTATCCTCATAGTGTGCTATCATTCTTCCATGAAAATTGTCCAAGTGACGAGTGATTTGTGAGAACAAATCCATCGATACCATACAAATTGATTAGGTTATAAATATAAAGAAGCAATTTGTACCTTTTGTGTATGTGGCACATTATGGAGATCAAAGAATTACTCCATCTGAAGTATCCATGTGATTGGGTCCTTGCCATCAAACTTTCTCATATCAATATTAGGAACGTGGTTGGTCTTCAAACCAAAGTTGGAGTTTCTCCATTCTTGATTCACATTCCTTATGTCCGCATCATGAATTTCATGGGATGCATTTTCACTTTCAGGTGTCTTCTTTGTTACGAAATTTTTCAATACTTCCATGATCTCCTCTTTTAAACCATCCATCTTAGTATCCAACTTAGCTTCCATTGAATCCATCTTAGTATCCAACTTAGCCTCCATTGAATCCATCTTCTTTTGTAGTTCATTTATATCCCTACGCATTTCTTCACCTTCATCAATAGTCCAAGTAGGATTTTCTGGAGGCTTATTTGGTGTAGAAGTTCCCTTTTTTGGTGGCATGTTGGCCGAGTATCACTTTTGAACCTTGATTTTGAGGTGGTTATGCTAGACAGTATTTGTTTTGTTGTATCTCCCAAGTTTCATCCCTTTTGGGTATGAAACATTATTTTATGTAGTTCTATGATATTTCTTCTCTGCAATGCCACAGGTTTGATCAAAATTGGATGTGCCAAGTGGAATTTACGGTAACTTCCCCACAACTTGATGATTTTTGTCCTTTCCAAGAGATCTCACTTGTATAGCGTGCCTCGCACAACATAATTGATATAAAATTCTGAAACTCGCACTAGAAATACTACAGATTGTCCACGATCCAATGAAACTAGTCCCACTCAATTTGGATACTCTACGAAGAAGTTATGATTGTTTTACCTAGAACACCTTCTTGACACTAGTCAATAGGACTAGTTAGATACCCTATCTTACAAAGGGTGTATCTACAAATTTAAGATGATCCAGAATTTGAATGTTTTACCACAGATAATTTACTAATTTATTTAAATATCCTTTGGAGTTCAGGGTCTGAAACATTGCATAGAAGTTTTTATAGCGAAAATTTTGTAATGACTCAGTTCAGGATGATTCCAGAACCCTATCTTGTACAAGTTGTATCTCTGAAAGTGTAAGGCCTCAGGAGCTAAATTTTGAACCCAACATACCTTTATCCATCTAATAAATATTGTTCAAGCCTTTCCTTCTAAAATGTTGTAGAAAAAAAGTTATAGTGAAAATTCCAAGGTGTCTCAGATGTAGCAGCAAAACCCCAAGACCTTGAGCTCTGATACCATATGTTAAGAACCAAATATCAATATAGCATAGAAAAACCTCAGAAAAAGTACTCAACGCCTTGAAAAAGAGATAATTTTAGATAATAAGCCTCTTTAAGGGGGCAACCTCCTTTTACCCCACTTAAATGTTCAAGTACAAGATGATTCAAAATGAAAATGTCTCATTGGTATATATAGGAGACTAGGAGGTATAATTACAACTAATGGCATAAAGCCGACATAAATAAAATAACATTACTAATATAATATGCCCCAATTAAGGGGTAATGAGCCAATATTAGGGCTTAACAAATCATAGTTGATGTGTAGTTGGTGCATGGTTGATGCACTCATTAATGTTACAAATTGAGGTACAGATTGGTGAATGGTTGATGCACTTGTTTATGGTACAGATTGATTATAGGTTGTTTGGACAGGTTATTGTGACAAGTTATTTGTACAAGTTTGGTGCATGGTTGATGCATTTGTTTATTGTACAGGTTGATGTATGGTACATGTTGGCATGAGTTATTGGTATAGGTTGTTATAGGTTGATTATAGGTTGATTGGTACATGTTTACAATAGTATATCTCACAGTGATAGCGTGACATTGGTTTCATCATTCTTCTTCTATGTCAGGGTGGTTGTACAGGGAAAGGACAGGTGGTTGTAGCCACCTTCTGATTGTATATGGAGAACATAGGGGGTTGTATCCTCCTTCTGGTTGTATCTAGAGAATTGGGGAGTTGGAGCTTCCTTCAGGTTGTAGCCTGAGAAACTAGGGGGTTGGAGCCTCCTTCTAGTTGCAACTGGAAAACAAAGGAAGTTGATGCTTCCAATGAATGTAATTCTTAAAGACAAAAAAGAAAAATCATTCTGTGGTTTTCTCCCACTTTGGGTTTCCACGTAAAACATTGGTGTATTGTGTATGTGTGTGATTGCTCATTTGTTCATTGTTTATTTACTCTGCAACTATTGGATGATAATGCTACATTGATATAACACTTGCATTTTATGGTGAAAAAGGATTAAATTGCTATATTAGTAATTCACCCCCCCTCTCAATAATCCAACAATATATATAGCTTGAGAATGACACCTTGAGGAGGTTTCAACTCCTGGGGAAATCATATTACGAGGGTGTTAATCATGTCATTGAAATTCCTTATATCTTCCCTTGTTTTTATTTTGCAGTTGTGGAGCTGATTACACAAGGATTGGTAATCTCTCTTTTTCTTGAATATTTTGGTGAAAATTTCCTAAAAGAAGTTCCAATTCATGATTTTCCCTGGGGGAATGTTATCAAACCAATACTTGGCCTTTCCAACAAAAGTGTAAGAGAAAAGTTTCATTAGGATATCCTCATGCTAGTCACAATATTATACACTATGCAAGAAAAGATACAAGTGATATTCTAGTTCAATAAAGTCTTCCCCTGAAAAAATGGGTAGTCATTCTTTGAATTCCTTTGGGAGCTTATGAGGGGATCTAGGGATATTTTTAATGTCCAAAGTTTTGTGTGCCTCTTTTTTTTGTAGGCTCCAAGTAACACTTGGTGAGGAGGGTATGGGTGAAGGCGAAGGTGTGGAAATAACAGTTGAGGATGGAGGTCTAGGAGAGGTAGAGGAGAAATTATGAGGGACAGGGGATTTGGGGGGACTAGGCCCTTTGGGTGGTGCTTTACAACCCCTGGAGGGTTTTTCAGTTTCACATTCCTTTGGTGGCATGGTGGAGTCACCAGACAAGATTTTTAGGAAATTTTTTGTCGATAAGGTGGAAAAGGGAACATTCCTTGGGTGGAGTTGTCAGGCAAGCTAAGGGAAAGGCTTTGGGATAGCTTACCAAAATTTCATTAGGGTACGAAGAGGATTCAAAATCCTCCCTGGAAACAACACCAAAATGTTATAGTGCAATTTGTAGGTTGGGAAAATACCGACCCAACCACGGAACAAGTGATACAACTTGGGAATCCTACACCTAATGTCACCTCGATGTAGGTCCCACACTTCAAGGGTGACTAGGTCACTCTAGGAAGGTGATCTTGGTGACCCTAGGGAGATTGATATGAATATGAATATGGATGGAAGTGAATCCCCTATAGGTAAATTCTAAGTGGAGTTAAAGGTCTAAATAGGTTCCTTGTAATTCAAGTGACTGGTGTCCTACGTGTATAATACTTCTCTAGGTGATTGTACCTTCCCGAGACACAAGAAAATAAACTTTGCAACAATATATGTTATTTGGATCATCAAGTTAATATTTGGTTCCCTAATTTGCAGAAATATATAACATTATATATCAACAAGAAAATGATACCAAAATTTTCTCAATATATGCTAAAGATCAAGTGGAAAATACAAGAGAAAAAATAGTGAATGACTAGCTAAACTCGAGATGAAAAACCAATACTCTTAGCATAAAGATAAGGTTGTTTAAACACTTATATGCAAAAAATTATATCAGCCTTATGGATGTAACATTCAATTTATTATAGAAAGAAAATCAACCACTGAAATCTCCTCAAACTTTACCAAAAAGTGCATTGGACCAAGGAGAACAAGTATGCAAACTTTGAGTAAAATCCAATGGTTGATAAGAGAGTTATTCAAGCAAGTTAGGGTTTTTGCATCCCTAATGGTTGTATATGAAATTTTATAACAGAAGTAATAAGTACCCCCTATATGGGGATACCCTAGTGGTTGTGAGGTGGCCATGGCACAAATAAAACAATCCACTTTGCAAGAAGTAAAAATGACCAAAATCATGTTTCCCAATGCAATATTTTATTTCTCCAATGCAAAAAATAAATAACTAGTGTCTTTACTATTGGGTTAATGGAGTGATAAGGAGTTTAGAGAAGCTACATCCTTGGGGGTGTAGGCCATTTTACTCCCCAAGGCAAGTTTCTGTAAGATAGGTTTTAAGATAAGAGGGTGTATTCCCTTATACTTCTCTTAACAAACCCTTAATCAATGGAATGAAGCAAATAAAATGATGAAGTGATCCAGATGGATATTGGTGGCTACCCACCTGCTCCATATTCCAACTGGCTCATCTAGACAATTTTCAGTTCAACACGTTTCTCTGTAATGGGGACATTTCTTTGTAATTGTGGGTTCTACACTTACAGGGTTGTCCTGAAGCCCTACACAACACCCAGGTGGATATTGGTGGCTACCCACCTATTCCAATTGATTTATTTTGGAATTTTTCATGTCAATACATCTTTATGTACTTCCAGGGTCATTTTGGGGCTCTAAACAACATTTTATTGTCTTTCCACAATCAAAATGTGGATTGAGTCAGGGTTTGATGACATAATGTGTAGTTCTCAAAAATACCTTTCCAATGGTCTATCACGCGCCTAAAACGGATATTGTATGCAAAATTTACAACCCTGGGAAGTTAATGTACTAACTTACCCAAATGGGTTCCACATGAATTTTGGTGTTTCGTCTCCTAAGGTTAGGTCTTTGGATGTTTAGAGTTTTGGAATTCATGTTTATCATAAAAAGGCCTTCAAAGACTCATTGTAATCATTTTCTTGTGAATGAGTGTAGTTGTCACATCTCTTATCATAGATAAAGCTACCACCATTGTAGCAAGTCTTGCACTCTATATTTTTACAGTCTCTTTACAATTCTTTCATTAATAGAAATCAAGTATTGTCGTATTTCTCTGTTTCTGGCAATTTTCATGAGTATTTCATTGTAATATATCTGCTTTCATTTCATTCCAAAAATAATTTGGATCATGAAGGCTATGGTGGGGGTGTATTCCCTTATACTTCCCACCTATATCCTAGCATAACAATACTTGAATTGAATAAAATGATAGAAAGAGAGTAAAAACCATACCAAGATCAAGAGAAATGCTAAGACAATTCACCACAAGAGATAGAAAGCATCATCCAAAGCTAGTGTGAATCCTTCCTCCATCAACCATTCATAAAATAGCCATAAAACAAGTGCATAAGAGATAAAAGAGCCAAGGGGGCCGAAAATTTTAGACCAAGTCTCTCACAAGTGGGAGGGAGATCTTATAATCTCTATTTATACAAAATTTTAGCTAACATATATTGTCCACAAATTAAGGAGTAAAACACAAGATTAGGGGTCAACAACCCTAATATTTCCCCCTTAAAAAATAATGTTAAACAATTCACTTAAAATTTCATCTTTTGCACAAATTAAACCCTAATTTAGGAGGACGTCACCCCTTTAGAGAATGTTTTTCCACTTTGAGGAAGTCGTTGGTGTTGGAGAAGTGTGGATGGGCCTCAAAATTCCATGTGTCAAGAATCTAGGAACTCATACATGGTGAATACCCTTCTTGTCCTCAAACGTCCATGTGTAAATGAGTGGCACCTCACCACCAATCCCTAACCCCCCTAGTTGATGTCATGTCTCTAGAATTGATGTTTTGCCTCTCCTATGCACAATGTTTGGCATGTGGGGGATAGGATATGTTTTCCAAGTCATATTTTATGCCTTCCAATTTTTACATCTCTCATCCTTCATGCGGGCCCCTGACATCCAACATGTGGGCTTGTAGCCCCATGGAAGCCCAATCTAGGCTTGTTCTCCCAAAATTGTCCACCAGCTAGGTCCTACAAAGAAAAATGAACACTCGCTCCAAGGATCTCAAGTCATAACATCATGATAAGTTAATCTAATCAATAAAAAATCCATCCAAGCATCTTCATTAAAGATCACCATATCAAACAATTAACAACTCAAAGACATTATGCGACTTGTCAAGCTTAAGTATGGGAGAGTTGACGAGAATTTGTAGGTCTTTACCTAGGTCAAGGAGAGATTCCAAGAGGTCCCTCTCTAATCCATGTAAAGTGTATGAGGTGGATGAGGTCAATACTCAATGGGCATAGGGCTCATGACATACTAGGGGTCATATTGTGTCATTCATGGGTGCCTTTGTAGAGGGCGTGTGGTACCTTCATCTGCAATGCATTTTTTCCAATCCCATCATTTCCTTTTATCTTTATTTCTTTATATTTTATTTCATAATAGCATAAGGAGATATTGAAGATCATTGCCTTGGCGTAGTGACCAGGTGGTGGAAATGTCAGCCACAAATACCTAATTGAAATGAGAAGTTTGGCTCGTGACGAGACACCCTTTATCTCAACCATGCAACTGAGAATCACTGACCTGGTTTGGTGACCATATGATGACAATGCCATACCTTCAACTAACCTTTTAATCATTTTTAATTATATTTTGGGTCCCCTTTATTCAAAGATAAGTGTTTCATTACTTTCTTGGGTGATCCCTGGAAAAATCATATGGAAGGTTTATATAAGGATTTTATATTTTATCCAACATCAACCCCTATGGGCCTTTATCCCCTTCTTCCCATAGAATGAGGAACAACCCCTTCTTGGGTCAATACACCCTAAAATCCCAAGATAGAAGGAAATAGAGGGAATACTGATGGAAAATGGTAAGTATGGTCGAGAATGGTACGATGGCTCATTAAGGGATTTACCAGTATAAAACCCATTCCCAAATAATACCACTTACTAGGGCACTATGTCAACCACCAAGGTGAAGTGGGGAGAAAGGCATAATGTCCAAGAACATATCATGAAATCTAGAGCAATCTAAGATACAACATAATCAAATGGCTTAGATATTGAAATGATTCTCACAATAATAATGAATTGTACCTCATGGATCAAGGCCCACTGCCCTCCATAAGCCAATTGGTGTGGTGGATTCCATTTGTAAACCTGTGACCATCTGTGGTGGTGAGTTGGTTTTCCATCTATGCAAAGGGTATTGTTGGTCATGTAGTCTATCGACACTCCATATATACAACATGAGGGCTTCGAGAAATCATCTCCTTATTTATCCACAAGATGGGGATAACAGGTACCTCATCACATGCTTTGTTGCAATCAGGTGAACATGTATAGGATTAACCATGTACTAACTCAATGTGTTCATTGAAAAATATATATCTGGTCTTGTGTTCATCAAGTAGATCAATGAAGAAATCATCTTCCTATATTTGGTGGCATCCAATGTCTCTTAAGTTGTGACACACATCAAATTCAATTTATCTATCATCGATGTAGTTATGACCTTACAATCCAATGTACCAAACCTCTTCAGGATCTCCATCGCATATTTTCCTTGATTAAGGAAAATCGCATCTGGTCTCTGCCATACCTATAGAACTAAGAAGTAATGCATCATGCCTAGGTCCTTCATCTCAAACTCTACTGCAAGATTCCTCTTACTCTTAGTGATGAGCTTTTCATCTCTTGTTAGAAACATATCATCCACATATGACAGTAATATCATTGGTCTACCATCCACAACCTTGAAGTATAGGCTGGAATCTTCTTTACTTTTAGTAAATCCCAAGATCATCGGGAAGTTTTCTATTCTACCATACCATCCTATGGGTGTTTGCTTAGATCCATAAAAATCCTTCTTCAATCTGCGTACATGAGACTCCTTCTAAGTATCTTGTGGTTTCTCTATATATACTTCTTCTTATTAATGGATAAAGTGTCTCGTTATAGTCTTCTCCCTCTTGTTGGGAGAATCCTATGGACACAAATCAGGCTTTGTACATTTCTATGAATGGTCCTAGGGTGGTTGTTCCTTCTTACTAGATCATGAGGGATAACCCCCTCTAAACTCTAGCTCCTTCTAAGTTTTTATTTGGTGGGTTCACTTTCCTCACCACTGGTGGATCCATCTACTCCTCATGATATGGCTCGTCAAGGTTATATGGCTTTGCATCCTTCAAAGTGTCACAAGACCATGTTGGTCTCGTCCTAGTTACTGTAATGATTATGGGTAGGCCCTTCTAGCTCTACTAACTCTTCATGATGATATGAAGAGTGATCAACTACACTAGAGGCATTTCTTTTGTCATCTTTGGAGCCTTCTACTCCTCATGATCAGTCTCCATATGAGATGTTTTGTATCTTGAAAAAGTAGCTTCTTCTTCTTCAGTACATGGATGTATACGGTCATGTCTACAAATTGGAAAGTTTGCTCCATGTCTCAAACTAGATGCAATCTAATATTTTTCCTCTTACAACCATCACTATAACTTCCCTCATATTTATCACATGTGACCTTCTTGGAACAAGAACAATAAGAGGAAAACAATAGACAAGACTAATACTTTTAATAATAAGAAGAAATAGAAAAAAAAAACATCACAGTAGCTCCTTCAGAGATATCACTTGTTACATGCCTGAAACAAGAGTCAAATTAAGAAGTACAATAATATGAAAATTAGAACACTCTTCTAGTGTTGTGATCAATCATTCCTCCATGGTAACTTGGAGTCAAAACAAGAAGTATCTTCTAGAGGAGATGTTAGTTATATCTAGTAAGCAGTTACAACAAGAATTTATATCAATAGTGCTCACATGCTACTGAGTATTCATCATATCTAATAGTGATAGAAATTTTAAGAGATTGTTGTCACAACTATTTACTTGTAGTGTAGTAGTTATCAAACTTGATATGTGTAAATTTGAGAATTATCAATTTAATCAATCAAGCTTGGAACTTGGAGTCTTGTCTTCAAGAATGAGTTTTGTTTCTTTTCTTCCGAGTCTCCTTCACTCAATATGAAAAGTATTTTCTTTGGCCTATCCCCTAAGTTGGGAAATGCAAGTAAACTCGAAAATCCCAACCTTAGTCAACCTAATACTTTGACTTTAATTTTGACCAATGATTAGTATGATAGTCATAAATTCAACATATCAAAATACAACTAGATGTTACAATACATATTCTTCACCTGAGTCTTCTTCTTGTACTTTTCTTCGGCCTCATCTTCATCAGGTTCTGGGAATTCTTCTTTTACAAAATCTTCCATATCATTCTCTTCTAGAATGAGCATTACTCTATACTTCCATGATCGGAAGTTGTCAGTGCATTCAATCTTCTCATCAAGCTTGGTACTAGGTGCCATCCTATGCTTGAACAATACAATAAGGATATAAAAATTTTCAAAGAAAGGTTTTGAGATTACTAGAGAGTGTTATGACAATATGACCAGTTCCAACTTCAATTCTATAGCTGCCAAGAGTAGGGTTTATGAGGAAATCCTTATTTTTCAAAATTTGAATTTTGGAATTATGCTCCGAGGGGTATGTGCACCCTCTTAAGGCGAGTTTCTGAGGGATAAGTATGCCCTCTTAAGGTGATTTTCTGAGTGGTATCACTTTTCCCAACATCCTTCAACACTGGGGATGATGTCATCTTCTAGGGTTTATGCAGTTGCAACACCAATTGCAGTTTACAAAAATTCGTCAAACTGAGAATCTAACCATAGGGTGAGGTGCACTAGGGTTAGGGGAGTCTTCCTATGCTCTTAGATTCTCCAACAAGTTCTTTTGTTCTATGAAAATTCCTTATTTCATGCTTGCTCTGGTACCATGTTGAATTTTCGTCTCAAGCAGTTAACTAGATTAGTTTTCTTTT
Source organism: Picea engelmannii (assembly GCA_009831015.1). Classification (NCBI taxonomy): domain Eukaryota; kingdom Viridiplantae; phylum Streptophyta; class Pinopsida; order Pinales; family Pinaceae; genus Picea; species Picea engelmannii. The sequence continues at coordinate 136,406 of ML797037.1, forward strand.
ACTTTTAAATAATTAGCATAATAACTGCATATAAAGGATCATTAAAAAAATAATATCCACAACATACACAAGAATTACCCTGAGAAAACCCTCTAGGGGAAAAACCCAACAAACTTTCTTAATATAGATTTAACAACAAAGAAAAATGCCTCTCTCCAAGAGAGAACTAACAAAGTAGAATATCCTTCTCAAACCCTTGACTAGGGAAGAATAGCGCACCACATAACCAAGATATACCCAAGAGATAAACCAAGATCTTCCACAACATCACCTTCTAGTTGTAGTAGCATCTCCCTCTGAGACTTGTGCACTTCTCTTCTTGACTTGAGAGCTTGTGTTTGTGTGTGTTCAAATGAGGCGCTAGCCTCCCTTATAAATAGTAGTTTGGCCAACCTAAAATTACTTTTGGGTTGACCTGTCACTTTATCCTTTTATTTTACATTTTACTTGTCAAGGCACAATAGGGTCGACTTTTACAAAGGCACAATAGTGTTGTCTTAACAAATATAATATAACAATATAATTTAAGGTTTTTTCTTAGTCAAATATAATAATAATATCTTACGAAGCTACTCAAACTTCAACAGAAGGCCATCTACCTCATTTCATGGGAATAAGGGGCCATTAGGCTCATAGGTTCCTTGGAAAAAACATCATGCGATAAAATCTCACCCTGGGATCCTGAGAGCATCAAAACTCCTCTCTAAAAAAAGTGAGGGACCCATAAAATAACTAAATAATTAATTAATGTTTCTTTCCAAGGTAGAGTGTTTGTGGGATATGGATTCCTTTTTAGTGCACCTTATTGTCTTCAACTTGGAAATGCATGCAAACGAAGGTAGAGTGTATGTGAGTTATGAATTTCCTTTTTAGTGCCCTGTATTGTCCTCAATTTGGAAACACATGCAAAATAAATGGATAATAAAGGGCTTGGAAAAATATTCTTTCAAAACAAAAGGAGGAAAAGGATGCGGCCAACCCTCAACAAAGGCACCCATAAATGAGACAATACAAGCCCATGTATGTCATAAAACCCCATACCTAGAATTCTAACCCCATCCACCTCACATTCACTACATAACCTAGAAATGATTCTCCTTGGAAACACCCCCTACTTGAGGAATTGGTTCACACGATAGGATATTATGGCACCTCTCCCATATCTAAATTTGGAAAATTGTATAAAGTCTTTGAGAATTTGTTTATTTTGAAAAGGGGGGATTTGATGCACATGTTTCGGTGGTTATTTTATTAGATATGGATTACTTGAGATGATAGTGTGACGTGCGGACCCTTGGAGGGTGAATTTGTTTTTATTTGCAGGTCCTTGATAGGTGGAAGTCTTTTCATGGAGCACAAGGTCACTTGGACCTTCAGTTGGGGCATGAAGCCCACAAGTTGGTTGATGCATCCCCTCTCTTTGGACACATGAGAGAGGGAACATTTCCTTTGGAGGTATTTAAAGACCAATAGGAGATCACACTCCAACTTCTTTCGCCCAAATGTTTCCCTTTGGAGGCCTAAAACGTTACCCTTGCTGCCCTATATGTCACATGGGCTAGAGTTTTGATGGGATTTTCATGGTTCATGGTGGTGTAGCTTGGTTTGATGGAGAGAGAGAGACACTTAGCACATTCTAGAGCACTTGGTGGCATTATTAGTGGCCTTTGGAGGCCCCACGTTCTTCATCAAAGGATCAACTTCTTCCTAGAGGCCCTATGCCACCCATTTAATGCATGACGTCACCCCTAAAAGGGCATTTTCTTTTTGTAATTTTTGAATTTAAAGTCGTAAAGGAAAATGGGGTAGGTCAACCTCCCTAATTTGATGTTGAAATTTTGAATTGTGGAAAAATGGGTTTTAGGTGACCTATAAAAAGAGGTCACCTCATTGTCATTTTGAACATAACTCAATTGAGAATTACATATTACTTGGCTGAAATTTTTGTCCCACTTGGGCAATGCTCACTATCTCTATTTGATGTTTTTAGGATGCTTCTACTCGTCCTTTGGAGGAATAAGCTAGGTGTTATCTCTTGGATTCTTGTTGTTAGTTATTTTTGTGGAATATGCTTGATAAGGAAGGGTTTCTTCATGCTTTTTCTTGGAATTGGTAAGGAATTTATACATTACTTATGTTTTTCTTCTTGTTTCAAGCTAAATATGTCTAAACCCTTGGAAGAGTATAAAGGCATACACCCTCCATCAATTCTACATTGTCATCATTGAATAAGCTACTTTGAAAAGGTTTATAGGAAGAGTAAAAAGGCTTACACCCTCCTATATGTACCTTGCTAGTTTCATTTTCTCTAGGGAGTAAAAAGGATTACACTGCTAGAGAAGTAACACAACTCGCTCTTACACAAGAGACTCCATTAACCCAATTGATAAAGGAACTAATCTACTTGAATTGGAGATATAAAATCATTGCACTGGTATGCATGAATTTTTGAGGTATTGCAATTGTTCAAGTTGGAGTTGATTCTATATGCTATAAGCTTTCTTGTTCCCTAGGGGCATCTTGATTAGCCTAGAAATTCTCTTTGTTGTTAAAAATTAATGCTACAACCATTAAGGTTGCAGAAAACTCATCTTTTTTCAATCTCTGTTCACTAATCTACCATTGAAATTCATTTTTAAACCTTGGTTAATGATCTATTGGTTGTTGGATAATTGTTCAGTGGTTGTTGATTTATATGGCTAGATCTTGTTGTTGTAGCAATTGTTTGCTATAGACACTTGAATGTTATAATAAAATTTTGATAACACCTAATAAACAACCCTTAAATCCACCAAAGTCCTACTCTAATCATTGGAAGTTTGACTAGTTATTGTTAGCTTCATTTCTGATATCTTGTACTAGATTTTGGATGGTTAAATTCATAGGTATTGTTATAATTTATTGTTTATATATATATATATATATATATATATATATATATATATATATATATTTCCATACTGCTTCAATTTGGGCCAACAAGGTTTCTTGCTTGATACCCTTTGTTTTAAGGCTTGTATATATATCATTTGGCATGTTCTAGGAAGGGATAACATTGTTTTTCAGGTACTCTATATGTGGAATCCATTCTCCATTTACAAGACTCACTCTCAAGCCTTACTCCACCTCCAATATTGACTCATATAGGTATTCATATATCATTCTTACACTTTCCATCTTGATCCCCCTAGGGTCACTAGGATTCCCCCCATTTGGTGATTTCATCATCACTAAAAGGAGAGGAGTGTCTATAAGAGGTGACAATGGGTAGGTAATCCCATATTTGTCCCACTTTTGTGGATTGGGTTAGGCTTTTCCCAAGATACAGATTGTGCGATAACACTTTTCGTTCCTGATCTTTATTAAATCTTATTCAAAATAGATGACCTCTTTGAAGATGTCTTCTTGGGGTCTCTCTTCATGTACTATGGTATGTAATAGATCCACATACTTTATATGTTCTTATATTATATTATTGGGGTCATATGGTTTGTGTTTGTCTACGCATAGAAGTAGCTCCTCCAAAGCTTCAACTTCCTTTCTTGCATGTGTTAAATTGGTTAGGATTTGTGTTCCTATAGTCACAGTGAATTTCATCCAGTATCACTTATGATTGACATTTAGCATAGTTGTGATCTCCGCTTCTACCATTTGATATGATACTTCTCGGATAAGTATCTTCTCATGTATAAATTTGGGTAAAAGGTGAGGGGTGCCAAAGCTTCCAAATATTTGTATATAAGTGTAGTGCTTTCCAACAAACTAGTCCCCAATTTCCTTTATGGCTTGTGTGGATTCAGTCGATATTATCAAATCATTTTGTTTGTAAATGAGGGCATACAAAGGTATCAATAAATGCTCACAAATTTCATATAGGTGTTCCCTATAACTATACTTCCATAGTTGGAAGAAAGAAATAGGATAGGTTTCCATTCCCATCCCATCCCTAGAAAATGAACTTTTTCACATACAACATCAATTAAATATGAAGACATATAAAAACCTGGCGGTTTGAGAGAAGAAGCCGTCTTCATTGTCTCTAATATGTTGATTGACAAAATTTGTGCCCAGTTGAATATGTGTCCCTCTTCTACCACATAGTAGACCATAGGGGTCCATTCTCTTTTAAAATGGATGTTTTTCTCCTCCCCATACAGTCAACAAATCAGGGAAAACATGAGATTGTAGGGTTCTTTCCTATGGTGTGTGAGAAACACTTTGTTTCCTTTGGGTGAGGGAGTTGTCCCTTCTTGCCACAATTCTTTAATTGCCTCTTGTTAATCTTTATGTTCCTCACTGAACTTATCCATCAATATTGTTAGAAATAAAGGGATGTGCTTGTTTTTCCATAGAAAATATAGAAATATTGTCACCCAACCATAGGCACAAAGGACACCCCTAATAACCTTAACCTTAATAGAAAGAATAATTTTGGTAGCAGAACAATAGCCAACCAATTGCTAGTGAATATTTCTCCAAGGGTAGCACACCAAGCAAGAATAACCAAAAACCAAGAAGAAAGTCCAAACCATAACCAAGATTTCAGTTGCAACAGCTGCAACTGCATCCCTCTCCAAACTTGTGCACCATTAGCCCTTATGCAGTTGTGAGAGTGAGAGTGATGAATGAGCTCTAACACCCTCTTATTTATAGTCCTCCAAGTGACCTAACTAGGTCGAGTTCTCTTCCCGGAGACTAATAACTTAATATTAATTATTCTCTTGAGCCGACTTGTCTTCTAGGGTTATTATCCAAAGTTTTAGGGTTTCTCTTGATTCCCAAAATATTCTAGTCCCGTCAAAGGTTACACGTAGAGGTTAATACCTCCCACATATACCATAATATCAACACTCCCTCTTATCTACGGAGGTATTAAAGTTAATGGTCTTGAGAACAAACAAACCATTCAACTAGTAGCATCATCATAGCCACACAAACTATCTCATGATCATGCAGATCAAGTCACAAGCAACATCATCACTATCAGTATCATTTGATAACATCAACTACATCATCTCTCAAATCCATACTCCATCTGAGTAATCAAGCATGATGTTGAATAAGTGACTCACTTCACAGAGTGATATAAGAACCATTCCTCTAATCCAGACATATGTCCTAGAAGAATAATTGTTCCAACAGATGCTGGAAGCCACTCCATGGGCTACAAGGACTATTCTTCTAATATGGACATACATCCTAGAAGAATGAATATCTTGGATCATTTTCCCTCTAGCCACTACTGTGACCTCAGGGAAAATGCATGTCATGTACCAATCTCTCCACTCTGGTCACTACTGTGAACTCAGGGAGACAAACCATTCTTATAATCTGGACAGATGTCCTAGAAGAATAGTTTTCCATGGTACATCAACAATCTGTCAACGTGGACCATTCTCCATAGGGAGAATGTATGTCCTCCAGTAATCAGTCCTATCTGGACGATTCTATGCCTGGAGAATGTATGTCCATCAGCATATTGACTATCCATCTAGCTAGAAATAATCTCCAACACTAGTGATAGTCTCCATGGAAATCAGAACAATTCCATCCAATCAAACACCACTGTGTCTATCCATAGTAGTACAAAACTACTATCCAGTGGTACACAAACACACTTAGTAGCACACGACTACTAACCAATGAGACATAGTCACAACCAATGGAACACATCCACCACAGTAGCATACAAATATTGTCCAAAGATATACAGTCTCCACATCAATCATATCATCTGATATCAACCTGCATAACAATATTATGATACAAATTGATTCATCTAGGCCATTCTTCCACTCACATCTATGAAATATGGAAGAGCATCTTCCCTCATAAAGTAAAACAATAGCCATGGGCTATTTGGACTATTCTTCCCAAGCATAGAAGAATAATTGTCCCTGATTTATGAGCCTGGACCATTCACCTAACTAGGCCATTCCTTCGGCACTAAACATAGTGAAATATGGAGAGAATGAGTCTGCCCTAGGGAATGACTATCCCTGATTGTTGAACCTAGACCATTCACCTAACTGGGCCATTCCTCAGGTACTAAATATAGTGCAACCTAGAGAGAATGATTATGCCCTAGGGAATGACTGTCCATACCATTTCCTATGGAAATGGTTGTCCTGCACCAACCTTCAAAATGAACCATTCTTCAAAACTTCTTACAATTGTAAAATTCAAAAGAATGAATTCCCAGTGAGGCAGACCATTCTACTTGACCACTACTCAAAGTGACTACTAAGAAGAATGATTGTCCTATACCATTCCCCCACACTAGCCACCAGGGGAATTGTTGTCTATGTTACATCAACAATCTATCAGACCATTTTCATTACAAAAATGACTGTCCGATATGGACCATTTTCCAAACTAGAAAATTCTCGTCCATCAGAAATCTTGGGCCACTTTCCAGAATGGAAAGTGACTTCCCAACCTGGACCATTTTTTGAACTAGAAAATGAATTCCCATAAATCAATAACATATCAGTGCTCCCTCCCAATCTGGGAGTAATCTCTTCCTTTTTCAATAAGGAATTCATCTCCACGAGCCCCAGCTTGTCCCTTAAGTATGCAATATTTTCATCCTGGACAGAGGCTTTACCAAAATATCTTTTGTCTTCTCATCTGTGGAGATATATTAGAGAACCACTTCTCCCTTTTGTACTTTATCACGAAGAATATAATTCTTGATCTCAATTTGATTCGACATGTCATGGAACACTGGGTTCTTTGAAAGATTCTCATAGTTCTGGTCATCACAATATATCACAGTCGAATTTATCACCTGATCAGACAGTACAGAAACCAACTTACGGAGCCACACTGCTTTTGTACAAGAATCACAAATTGTAATATACTCTGCTTCTATAGTGTTGAGTGCAACAGACTTATGTTTCATGCTAGCCCATAACATCATGGAAAAGCTCAAACTAAAACATATCCAAGTAGCACTTTTTCTGACATCTACACTCCCTACCTAATCTGAATCGATAAATACATGCAGTTGTATATCATAATTGAAACATCCCACAAGAAAGATATATGGCTGAGTATTCTCCAAATACATTAACGATCCAATCAATTGTCGATATAGAGATGGTTCTATTGGATCAGAGTCTCTCAACTTCTTCAGATATGTCATCATGGGAGTTTTCCATGGATTTTCAATCCATCATCCAGATTTCTGAAGAACCATTTCAATATACTTCCTCTATCATAGGAATTTTTCACCATACTTATGTTGTACATGAGAGGCTCTGCACCAAGTTCACTTGAATCCATACAAGGTCTTCTTCCATCTACATACAAGGGTCTCTTTCTGGTATACCTCAAAACCTTGAGGTTTCTTTACATATGCTTCTTCTTCAATTACTCTATTGAGAAGAACAGTCTTTACATTCATCTGATGTAAAATCCAACCCATGGATACTGCAGGAGATATAATGGCTCAGGTAGAGGTATATCTGGTTACTAGAACAAGCTATCATCGTAGTCTTCTCCCTCCTATTGAGAGAACCCTCTATCCCTAAGTCTTTCCTTGTATCTATAAATTTTTAATTTCTCACATACATTGTTCTTCATCGCAACTTCTTTCCATTCCTTCTTCTTGAATGCTTCTAGTGGTTTCAAAGTGGTTCAATTGGTTGTTCTGACTTTTCTTTATTTCTTGGAATCTTCATGTTCTTCTTCATGTTTATCTTCAATGTTGGAGTCCATGGAATCTTCTTCAAATTACATGCCCTTCTTTCTTGAAGGCTCCAACCTTATGCCATAGGAACATAAAAGTAGATGGACAACCAACGATATTCAAGGCTTATTTTCGAAGAAGACTTCGTCTAGAGTAAAACTGAACACGTGCTACTTATCATGGCTGCTACTTCCAATGAAGAACATGGACAGATACTTTATGGTTTTCACATATTATTCAATCGATAATATCATTGGGGATTAGCTCCCTCCTAATCCAAGCTTCATGCCTAAATGAGCAATATGCATGCTCTTCTTTTGGAATTATGTGATCAACTCCTTCCATATGAGAGAGTCCATGCATTCGTCTATTGCATCTCTCTTTGATTTCTACAAAGTGTCATAATCTTGTTCTAATTTCCTTTTGATTTCTGACTTCCTTAGAGTCTGACTCCTCTAAGTCTCTTTAAGTTTGTTTCTATTTGTTCTGATTGCTTCCCATTTGGCAGTTGTGTCAACCTTATAAACTTCTTGTATGACAGCTTCTGCAAGGATTGTTCATCACAAGGGTACCTTCCTAGAACAAGAACAACAAGAGAAAAAAAAAAATATCTATCTAGAGAAGATGTTAGTTTATCTTTTGAACAAGTACAATAAGCATCTATATCATTAGTATTCATATGCATTCAAGTATTTATTGCACCTATAAAAACAGAATCTTTCAAAGACTGCTTTCACAATTTGTAATGTAGTAACTATCACCTTTGATATACACAAATTTGAAGCTTAACAATTTAATATAACTTGGAACCTGAAGCCTTAACTGCTATGGAGGGTGCACTTGTTCTTATGAATGCACTGAATCCAAGATTACAACTTGTACAATATCTCTAGTACTTTCCCTGCAAACACACTCATGTTTTTCTAGATGATATAACATATACAAGTGCATACCTTTGAAACCTTGTAGCATCATTCAACTTGTCTTCCAATATGAAACTAGATGCCATCTTGACCAAAAGAGATTAGAAACTCAATCATAAGATTCAATGATTAGAACAAGCTAGAAACTCTAAAATTTCAACTTCACCACAAAATCAATTTGACCATAAGTCAACCTTTGACTTTGAATTTGACCAATCAAACTTTGACTTTGACTTTGACAAAAAATTCAAACCTCATTTGTTTGCTAGATGAGGGTACCAAGAGTTGCGCTAGGCTAGGGCATACTAGAATCTCAAGGAATTAGGTCAAATGCTTCATCAAAAGTGCCTGAACACAAGGGTTAGGTTTTGTTGCAACTGTATAATTAGAAAACCTAGATGTAGTTGTAATTAGTGCCACAACGAGCTTAAAATAACTTCCCATTATATATTCCAGTGGTTAGGCTATCTGAAGATAGTGTGGGCCCATAAAATATTAGAAATAAAGGGATGTGCTCATTTTTTCATAGACAATATAGAAATATTTTCACCCAACCATAGGCACAAAGGCCACCCCCGAGTGCCTTAGCCTTAACAGTCAGAATAATTTTGGTATCAGACTGTAAGGTAGCTAGAGAGGTAGTGAGGGGGCCTAGAGGGCCCATAGTGATAATAGTGGAGGTCATTCAATGTAAGGTGGACTATGTCCACTATATTATTAAATAAGGTCCACTATAGTAGTTAGATATAATAAATGTAAGAGGACTTCTTAGAAGGTTCTACTTCTAGAAGATTCCTCCTCTAGAGTGTTCTTAAGTGATGGTAGCACTATATAAAGGGGTTCAAGCAATGTAATGGGACATGAAGAAAATTATTGTATTTGGAGTGGTAGCTCAATAGGACGATGCCCCCTCGAAGAGGCAAGTGAACAAAAGATGATCCATTCCATAATAGGATCCATTGTATGGTGTTTCCCTACCTCAAGGGTTTCTATAATAAAATTTTGGTATTCTATATTGTTCTCTAAATCTTTGTGGCATTTCTGTATGCAAGTATTTTGTTCTTAACACAGACCAATAGCTAACCAATGGCTAACACACCTTTATCCAAGGGTAGCGCACCAAGCAAGAATAACTAGAAACCAAGAAGAAATTCCAAACCATAACTAAGATGTCAGTTGCAGCAGCGACAACTGCATCCCTCTCCAAACTTGTGCACCACTAGTCCTTATGCAATTGTGAGAGTGAGAGTGAAAAATGAGCTCTAACACTCTCTTATTTATAGTCCTCCAAGTGACCTAACTCAGTCGACTTCTCTTCCTGGAAACTAATAACTCAATATTAATTATTCTCTTGAGCCGACTTGTCTTCTAGAGTTATCATCCAACGTTTTTGGGTTTCTCTTGCTTCCCGAAATATTCTAGTCTCGTCAAAGGTTACACGTAGAGGTTAATACCTCCCGAAGATACCATAATATAAAAAAATACAACATTGAGAGCTGAAATGGGTGTTGGTATCTTGTACCGAAGATTGATTTCTTCAGTGTTTAGAGGCATGGTAGGTTGTTTATTTCATCTAGTATTGCACATGCATTCTTGTCCAAATGAGAAAACACCCATTTCTTCGCATTTGTATACAAAATCATGGATAGTTTGAATGTTATAGCATATAATACATTTTTCTAGATATTTTGATATACATTAATGTCTTCATCCTCAGGCGGAAAAATTCCCTTGTGGAACATTTCCTACATTTCACTTTGTTAGCATTGAGAGTCACACTCAGACTGCCATGATTGCAAGCCCAATACCCATAAGAATTTATAGATAATTGTTTATATCAAGTTAACATATGGATGAGGAAAACTCAGAAAAGGTGCCAATCACAAAAGTCAATCCCAAAGTATAGACCAACAAGTAAGGATTTAGAAACAAAGAGTCTTAAATCTGGTTTACACATCAAGAAAAAAATATATATTATATGACAATATCAAAATTGGAGTTCTCTCCCCTACCATCGAACCTGCAAAATTAAAATTGGGTGGATTAAAATTCAAATTAAATCAATTTAAAATTGGGTGTATCAACAAGAAAGAACAAGAAGAAGGACAATAATATTATTGTAGATCAGTGATCTACCACTGGGCATAGAGTCAAAACACTCTGCAGATTGAAGGAAATCAAGCTAAATATCATGTTAAGAGTTTATATAATGATGATTAGAAGAAAGGAAAGTGAAAAATCAGAAGAATGTCTACTAAACAGTGATCCTCTTTGCATAATAGATTAAAAAGACGCTTGAATAGAAACAATGATTAACATGTCATCTACAATAGATTCTTTGTCCCTCAGGGATCCGTTAATCAAAGGAAGTCTTTGATCCTCAAAACCTGCAATATATTCAATCAAGAAGATAACAAAAGAAATGGAAAACAAATATGACAAGCTGATAAAAAACTCCCATGAATCTTTATTGGCATAAATGCTCATTACAACAGGCTCTCAGGCTTACAAATGAGCAACTAAACTTCTTCTCCTCCATTTAGGAGTCTTATTACAAAATATTCCAACAAAATCCTAACAAATTCGTATTTTTGGGGGATTTTGTCTACGATGGTAAATGCTTTTTGAAACAGGTCCTCTTGATTGATTTGGATATGGAAAAAATGTCCCTCATGTATAACTAACTCCTAGGAGACCATTCGAACCTTCCTTGACATTTGACAACCTCCAAACAAAGCGAATATCCAACAATTATGCAAAACAGAGAGTTTGCAGCGCCAGTTTGTAGTGCACTAGTGTTTTAATTATATCTCTCTAATTACAAATTGGGTTAGGATGACATTTTGACAATGATTCAATGTCATTATCATCCTCCTCCAAAAACAATTTCAGAAAAACCCACGTCACCGTTTTGGATTTATGATCAAATGTTTAGAAGTAGCTTCTATAGGAAACGAGTTCACAACGCCTTTATCTGCCAGTTCGCAACGCCAAAAGGAAAAAAACATCCAAAACCACTTTATCGACCTTCAAACATGATGAAAACCCTCATGGAGTACCTAATGGTCCTGATTTTGATGCTTGTATCTTTGAAATTTCCTGAGGGTGTCTACAAGTAGTCGAACCTCCAACTCTTCTCTTTAACCAGTTCGCAGCGCCATTTCACAACGCCAATGATAAAACATCAAAAACCCTTCTCTCAACCTTTAAAATGGTATGAAAAATCTCATTTAGTACTTGGTAACCCTGGGCTTGATGCTGATGTATGTGAATGTGAACATATATGTTTGCAAGCTGACCAACCCCCAACGCTCCTCTTCAACTAGTTCGCAGCACCAGTTCCCAACGCCAAATTCAAAATCAATGACACACTTCAAGGAGACTATTGGACTACAATTCTATGTGCTAACACACTCCATTTCATGCAGTTGTTCAAATCATCGCAATATTTAGTGTCTGCGAGCAACATAGTTTCCTAGGTCTTCATTTGTACATGTGGATTTTCAATAGCTCCTCGGATTCTTTTTCCTATAGATTTCAGGACCTGAGGATTTGACATTCTGCGTGATGAGAAAGAATGCGAGTAACAAAATATAAAAGCAGGTATCGCTACAACGAACTATTGGGTTGTGCAAAAAATTTCTTAGTTTTGCGTACAACTTAATATCTCGAGTATTCTTTCACAGTGACCTTCAAATGAGTGATAATCAGTAAGTATTCGAGTTTTAATTAGGTCAGAATTCGCTTTGCAGTTTCACGCACTTCGCATCGATTTTTCAAACGGGTCAATTCCATGACATAAAATGACTATACATCGTCATTAATGAGCTTCAAGAATACTCTATCGGGACAAAGTTATTTGGAAAGGTGAAGCTTGAGAAGATTTTCCGTCAGAAAGGATTTCTCTCGATATTCCTATTAAGAACTTTGGTTTTCAGAAACAAGAATTTTCAGAAAAATGAGGCATCGGGAAAAGCTTAGGATACGTTAAATTTTCAAGAAGGAAATTCTTCGATGGGTGCTTTAGGATGACATGATATCGGGAAGATAGGTTTTCAGAAAAGAATCTCTTGAGAAAATTCCTTCGGGAAACAATTTGATGTATTACTAATTATTTTCCCGGGGACTCCCCGAGAGAAAATTCTATACCTCGAAAAATGTGTTTCTTAAAAGAAGGCATTATACACAAAATGATTTAATATTTATTTTATCTTTAATCCATCCAATGAATCACGGTGTTTTAGGATATTATGACCAAATTATTGTGATCAGATAATTAATAGCTTAACCTCGTGCTTTGGACCCTGAATTACTCGCATTAGTATATGTGGCCCAATCCTCACTTGACATGGGTTATGGCACTGAGCTTTTACGTTGAGATAGGTCGCATATTATTGGGAAAAGTCTAACGGGAATTTTCCTTTCGGGAAATAAGAGTGTACAAGGTAAATGGTTTCTCCTGATGGAGAAAAGTTGATAGCGAAGAATTCAAAGACTCTCGACCTTCAAACTTCAGGATATAACAAGGCTCCAAACCTTACACGTTATGACTATTTCCCAATAGAGAAAACTTGATGTCCAACCATCTTTTAAGCTTCAGAAAATGAGAAGGTAATGACATGCATGTTTCTCCTGAGAGGGATTTCCCGATGAGCAAAATCCTCGTAGCAATTAAACTTGGCCGTATGAGTGAACCTTTGACTTGTGAGCGTGGGAGGGCTTCCAAAATGAGATCATATTCAATTTTCAATAAAGTAAGGGTCTAGCCACAATCTTAAGGGAGTTCATAAGACTTCTAATCAATACACCTAATTGTAGTTATTTTTGAGATTGCATATATATATATAATAACATTTCTTGTACATGTACCAAATCAAGTTAGTAGTGATAAAATTCCTTGTCAAAAAAAATTTGATAGGGGGACCATTGAAATTCTATGGATCAGAGAATTTCAATAGGTGTTTGTGGGGGCACAACAGGATCTTCATCTTACTCAATATGGTATTTTTCCTTATGACACATACTATATGAAACACATTTCAATGTATCATGTCATGGATTTTATGCTCCTCCATTGTGAACTTGATCTCTCATGGGTGCACTATCATTGGAAGCTTTAGTCTCATTAAAAAATTATGCTTTTATTTTCTCCTTCAACTGACCAACATACTTTAGTGGCTTTTTCTTTCAAACTTCAACCAGAAGCCAACTTTTCCAAATTTTGGAACTATGGTTTTTTAGGGAGGTTACATCTTCAGCCTTAGTTTACAGCGCAACTAAACCCTAACAACATATCAATGCAGTATTCACACATATCCAATAGATTCAAGTACTAAGCATACCAACATAGATCAGATCTAGCATTCATTCACATTATTCAACACTAAGCTATCATATCAGATTCAACTAACATACATCAGTGCACTAAGAATTTAACCACATAGACAAGAGAACAACCATAAAGAACATAGCAAGCACATCGCAGGATATATGTGGTTCACCCCCACCCTGGGGCTACGTCCACCAACTCTTCTTTTTTATTTATTTTGTCAATCTTCTACATGCACATAGCCAAGATATCTTACTCTGCAAAGGACAGGAGATCTGTGCACCTCGCTAGATCCTCCTTCCCTATATTATAGCACAATGCCTTCCACAGTCTCTTACAATCACTTGCACTTAGCACTTAGCACACTCTCACATTGTATGCAAAAAGAAATTACAATTACCACTTGCACTTAGCACTTAGCACACTCTCACACTGCATGCACAAAGCAATTACAATTACCACTTGCACTTAGAACTTAACACACTCTCATGCTGGCCCTTTCTTACATCACCTAGCTATCTGTTTATGCATTAAAAAATGGGCTTAAACATGGGTTAACCCATGGGCCGACATCCCATACCCATTACATAACCCCAAAATCCAAAAATCCCTAAAAAGGGGACGAGATCCCGCGATCTTTTCTTTGACTTGTGCTCCATCTTCGATAGCCTGTCGAAGTCCCAAGGATTCTCAAAACTTAGTCAAGGGCCAACAAGCCCTCGACACTCACCTGTGACTCGTCCCGAGTCACTCTGGTCTGGGTATTTTTACGTCAAAATCCTCGATCTTGGCTCGAGCTGCTTCGACCTGTTTCTGTGCCAGGGACACCTGCTCAGTGAACTCTTGGATGACTGCTTTGTTGACAGGTCCTTCTAAACGTTGTTCAACTGTAGCGACTACTTGTTCCAACTTTGCACCTCGGCCTTCAATCTCCTCAAACAGTTGGCAAGGTTCATCTTGGATTGGTTGGAGCCTTTGAGTCACTTCCATGACTTTTCTCTGAATGGTGTGGATCTGCTGTTGAGCAGTGCATTGTTCTTGGGATCGTTTCATCCTTTCAACTGCTGATAGGAGATTCCATTGCGCCTGTACTGTTTCTTCTTGCTGCTTTTCCTCCTGGAGCTGTGAATCTAGTGCCTTCATCTTAGTATCGTTAGTGAGTCGCTCATAATTCTGTGCACTGCGAGCACTTAGTTGTTTGCATTCCAGAGTGAATTCTCTGATCCTCTCGACTGCGCTTTGGGCAGTGGCTTCTCTTTGATATCGCACGTCCTGCAAGGTACTTGGCACTATTCGTAGCTCAAGGTATGCAATTCTTTGTTGAAGCTGTTGGATAGCTTCTGCAACCTGCTCTACTTGGTGTTCCACTGGGTTTTCCTCCTTTTACTCTAAGCTTGTCACACAGCGAAGTGCTCTGCTGATTTCTTCTTTTACTCCAACCTGCTCTGTGAGCAACTGCTCTTTCTCTCGATGGATCTGTGTTTTCTCTTATTCAAACTTAGTTTGGAGGGAATCCTTCTCTTGCTACACAACTCGACATTTCTCTATGACTACTTTTTGTACTTACTTTAGGGCCTTTGTGGCATATTCGGTTTCTTCTTGTGCATGATGAAGGCGAGCTTTGGTCGCATCAGCTAGTCTGTGGAGTTGGGCAGGCTCATCTCCCAACTCAGGTGCTTTTGATGGTGGGGGCGTAAGGGATACTGTGCAACTGGATTGAATGGCCCATTGTACCTCTCTGAGTTCAACCTCAATTCTATCATACATATCCTCCTTCTTAGATTCATGTTTCTGCAAGATGTCCTGCAAGGCATCTGCCTCAGCTACAATGATAAAGTCAAAGTCATCCACAGTGAGCACAGTCTGTATCTTAGTCAAGGTGGATCTGGATTTCTTTTGGGAAGTGGGTTTCATGGGAGAAACCTTCCTTTTCTTCAAGGGATCAACCTCATCAGCAGGGTCCCTAGGCAGTGTTACTTCACCTTACTTCTGCTGGTCCTCCTTGCCATTTTTCTCTTCTACTTCATCATCACCCCCTCATCCAGATGATACTGAAGCAGTTCCTTCTGATGCGCTGCTCAAGTTCTAGACCTCTTCGGTCTTCTTCCTTCTGTTGGGTCCACGATGATCCTTTGCTTCATGAGTGGTCTCAAGGCTGCTTATTAGTTCAGGGTCTGACATTTCTGTGGGGTTTGCAGGGATGAGGAGTTTTGCTGACCAGTCCTTGGTGATCTCTTCAAGGTCCTCCTCTGTGATCTTGTAGTATGATTGTGTTGGCACAGGGGCATACCCAAGGTTCAATGCTACAACAATGCACCGACAAAACCCTAACTACTGGCCCTTTTGGAAACACCTGCGAAGCAGATGAAGTCTCACCCGAGGTAGAGGCAGGGGTGGTTGTAGGATTCAAATGTCTGCAACCTTAGTTGGGACACAGATATGTTATTCTAACACTTAACAGAGCACTTAGCACTGACAACTCATCAATATTTGACCTATCTACTTTGAAGATAAAACAGAGCATCGCATCATTCATTCAGATCTGATGTATCTAAGAACTTATCACAGAGAAGTAGATTAGATCTAGTAGATTCAAGCACTAGGCACATTCACATAGTTCAGATCTAACATCCATATACATCGTTAGCACAAAGCATAAACAAAACTATCTATCTATATCAAAGCACTTAGAAAGTAAATGCATAAACACATCAACACATCGCAAAAAACATAAAAACACAACATGTACATGGTTCACCCCCACCCTGGGGCTACGTCCACCAACTCTTCTTCTTTATTATCTCCAATCAAGCCTCTTACAGGCACATAGCATCAAAATCCTACTCCGTAGAAGATA
Source organism: Picea engelmannii (assembly GCA_009831015.1). NCBI lineage: Eukaryota > Viridiplantae > Streptophyta > Pinopsida > Pinales > Pinaceae > Picea > Picea engelmannii. The sequence continues at coordinate 153,208 of ML797037.1, forward strand.
GGATATATACGCGCACTCCACCAGATCCTCCTTCTTCGAGTTAGGGTACAACACCAAGCCTTCTTACAATTACTTGCACGTAGCTCTGCAAGTATCACACAGTATGCACAAAGCATATACAATCCATACTTAGCACTTATCCCAATATCACATAGATATGCCTATATGCCTCTCCTTACATTGCCTAGACATCTATTTATACTTTACAAAATAGGCCTAAACATGGATAAACCCATGGGCCGACATCTCCATACTCGTTACATAATCCCAAATCCCAAAAAGGACCCAAAAAGGGGCCAAGATCCCATGATCTCTACTTCGTCTTGCGCTCCTCCTTCGACCGGCTGTCGAAGTCCCAAAATAGTTCAAACTTGACTAAGGATCTCCCAAAACTTGGTCAAGGGCCAACAAATTGAAGCTCTTCTTTGTGCTCATCTGCGGGCGCATTTATATAAATGAAGTGTCGATCTGCGTGGAACTTCATGAGGGGTTGGAACCGATGCAGGGTGTTCAGCGTCATGTGAGGGACAACTTTGATAGCCCTCTTCAGTTGGAGATAATAGGTATGAAATACCATGTTCGACTACCATTGTTTTCCCATATCGCTAGAGTACCAAAGCGTGGTGAACTTCGCAGCGAGTGTCTCGAACTAATCAATGTCTGGGAAGGTCGCACATTCCAACATTTCCCAACCGGTAAATGCGATGAGGATCAAGAGCCAACTAAAGTGGAACTCATATCCCTGATCTTGAGCTTCGCAGCAGTCTAATTCTAGCTGGTTGACCAAATACTTCGTCCAGTTCATCTGGAGTCCGTCTACACATTTCTCGGCTAGGTCAACAACGAATCCTGTGACTTGAGTAGGTCGGTTCTTCCTCACTAGTTTCCCTACGATCAATTGGCATGCCAAGTGCACTGCGCCATTATGGATGGAAGCTACCTTGTAGCCTCATGTTCTCTTTTCTACATCGTCCTAAGTGTCCTTAATTCTATGTGCCAGGGTGCAGTCATAAGCCTTCCTTGGGTAGAAGTCTTGCAGGTCAGGTCCTTGCATGCTCAATCCAGTGATCCTATGGATCAACGTCGGATTGACTGTAATGTGTCTATATAGCCATAGGTAGCCACCATGGTAAAATGGTGCAGACGCTGACCCTATTGGCCCTCGGGTCAAAAATCCGCTACAGGATCGCTCTACTTCCTCTCCTTGAGTCGGATTGACTCTTCGATTCCTCTTCGGGGAATCCAACAAACACAAAATGATGCTTCTCCACAGGTCCTTGCGAATTGAGCTCACGTGATCGAACACGAAGCCTCAATTCCTGCCTCCTTTTGACCAAACGATGTGGTCACATTTCTAACGATTTCGGGACCTTGGAGTTTGCGATTTCGTGACTTTTCCTCCCAAATATTCAACTCTTCACCTTCCAAGATCCGAACTCCCGAACTCCTGATGTGCCTAAGTTCTTGTCACAACTCGCCACTCGCGAGTTTGTGAGTCGAAACTCACAACTCTTGCTCCCAAAACTCGTGATACCCGAAATGTCGATACGGGCACGCTCCTTCTCTTCTTATCACCCTCCACGCATGCCCACCAGCTAGGCCTGTCTCTATCACTTTTCACTTCTCGCTACTTCGTGAGTTTCGATATCGAACTCCCGGCTCTTTTCTCGCAAATTATCGAGACATGAGAGGTCAACGGGGTATTGACTTCTTTCGACAGACGACACGCGTCCACTCTTTTCTTCCATGGGCCCACCTCGCGATTCTGTCACATGTCCCTCGTGCTATCTTCGCACTTCGCGATTTCACTCCTCAAGAGATGCCTCCTTGGTATCCCCGACACCCGAAGTGTCGAGATCCCGAACTCGTCAGCAATCTTATCGCAACCCGCGACTTCGGGACTTTTGGGACGGAAGTCTCAACTTTCTATCCTACGAAATGCTGAAACGCCGAACCTCGATACACGTCACCGATAGTTGGCCCCACACACACATTTCTTCGCCCCTTCAGGACTTTGCCTTTCACGAATCCAAATGACGAAGTTTCAGTTTTTCCACCCATGAAACCCGGAAATGGAATTTCGCGAGTAGATCCAACGGTCCTCGTTGGCGTGAATCTACGACCCTCTCTCTCCTGAGCTTCCACTTGTAGAAAAATGACCACCGTAACCTCCTTGCTCCTCTGTGAGATTTGATGGCTCGCGGGACTTCGTGAATTCTCCACGGAGATTTACGACAGTCCGTTCTCCCTTCAAGAACTTCTGCACTCTTAAACAAAGTGTTTTGGTACGAAACTTAACCACCTGCAACACAAACTTGCGACGCCTCCTTTCAACACCTTAAGGCATCAATCCTTCTGTGCTTTCCTTCGACAACTGAGAAGACTCTATCCCTCCTGAGCTTTCTCCAACTCCGAGTCTTAAAGAAGACTCCTGCATGCACTCCTTGCAGAAAATCCTTCAATTCCTTCAAAGAATTGAAGTCCTTCGACTCTGCGCACTCCCTGCAGCAGTAGTCCTTCAACAATTTCTCAGGTTCGCAAACTCTGAGACTTTACTCGGCCTACGCACCCCTTTTCACAGCTCCTGTTCCTAACTCACACTTCTGCGGAAATGAGAACAATGTTAACCCTCCTGAGCTTTCAGAGATAAAACTCTGAACCCTTGTCAACACACTCCTTGCGGACAATTCAACTGCACTCCTTGCAGGAACTCTTACTCATATAGAGAAACAATTGAAACTCATTCCTTACTCTCTCTCAGACTTCAAACACAAAGCATGAAATCATATACACAACATATAAAGAAAATGTATAACAGAAACTAAACATCCATGAGCATAACATTCAACAATGCATACACAGAGAACAAATACGACACCATGAATTTGAATCGAAGCTCTTTCTATTAATTCAAATCTCTGTACAAATGTGGTTTTAGCCACAGTTCTCTGCTCTCTTCTCTATGCTCTATGCTCATAATCCCCTTACAATTACACAATGAGGCTGTCTATATCCCGTTTCCCTCTTGCGCTCTAACTATCTAATCTAGAATTAAATTCTATCTAGCTACATTAACTTTGTATAAATGCCTCTATCTACTTCAGACGAGAGCGGGACGCTCAAGGTCTGATTACAATGATCTTTCATAAATGTAAGTATGCCTCTATTAACTATCCCATTAATTATATGGTGCTTTCAAACTTCAAAACATTTCAACAAGAAATGTGATGGTGCTTGTCTAGCTATCCTCCACATCCACGCGCACTTGCTACCTGCTGGCGATGCTCCTACATCATAAAATGTGAGAATGAGCCTAACACAAGAATTAACCTCTTGGTGCCTTCCAAAGTGTGGGATCTTCATCACATTCAAAAGGGTGGACTACGCGAGGTTCATAGTCCACTGTTGGGGGATTATTTTCGAGTTCTTCCCCTTCATCCTGGTCAGGTACTTGTAATGAGCAAGCATGTTGTAATTCTTGCGGTCACCTAGGATGAATTCATTGAAATTCAACGTCGTGATATTATCTTACTGCGTTCTGACTGCACGTATCCCCTTTGGGAGGTACAAATTAACCATGGTGTAATCAAAGTCCCTCGGGACATTGTCACGACTCACCGTGCCAGCCAGAGGAGGGATGTAGTCGGGTAATATGGTCGGGATTAACTTCACGTTTGCTAGATCATCTCTGTTCTTGGTTCTCTTCTCTGCTATTAGTCAGGATGGTACAGATCTGCGAGAAGTCGATGAAGAGGCTTACACTCCTCGCGTCGATGAAGCTTGAATTCCTATAGACATCACTTTCTCGGCCATCATATCAATTAGAACTTCCTCAATTGACTTCTCCACAATGTCGAGCTCATCTGACATACATGCTCTTGATCGAAAAATTTGGGTGGATGGATGAGTGCGCAAAGCAATAGAATCAATGTCGATCTTACTAAGCTCAATGCGGTAGAAATGGGTTATTTTGTTAGCTTTGATACAATTCGCAAAAGTGTTCTCAGTGCAATAGTTGACGGACTAAGTAGACACAATGTAACAGATCTCTCCAACATATAAGAAGCTCTCCATCAATGTAGTTATGTTTGTTGCGGTGTGGTCCGAATGGTCTGATGGTGAGCTTTATGGTCATAACTGTTGTTTTAACCATTCTGGAACAACAGTCCAATGGTTATAATTCTTCTAATGGTCATATCACTTTTCCATGGTGAAGTGCCATGGGGCATTGTTATGATATCCCGATGAAGTTTCAATTTTGAAAATATTCCTTCCGCAAAGTTCCTTCTGGGCCCTTCTGTAACTTTTTGACCTTTTCTCTCTTCTTACTGAGTTTTCTAGCTTTCTTCCTCGTGATCGTCGTCTCGATATTCCTCTTTCCATTATAATTCTTATCTTATTTTGGCATAACAACTTCGCGTTGTTGAGATTATTTCATAGGATCAGAGAGTAATACTGCTTCTCTATATGTGGTAGGTGCTCTACTTGTTTGTGAATCTTCTTGTGTTCTTTCAACTTCGTGATTCAAGTTTCTAGTTCTAAGTATCTTCGATCTATTCTCCTATTTTGCAATCAAGTGTGTTATCTTCCTAGTTATGAAATCTTTTAATTCCTTCTTTCTCTATTCTAGGGCCTCCTCTTCTTTTGTTCTGGTTTGTTCTTTCTCGATCTAGGTTTTTCCTAATAACATGGTAAATGGAGCATTGTTCTCAATGAATCTAACAACCTCAAAATCTTCCTCTGTCGAAGATTCATGAGCACTCATAGATACCTGGGTGAGTCTTCCACATAGGGTTATCATCTTTCCCCTGAATAATCATATTCCTCCCAATGAAGGATTCATATCAGGCTTTCCTAAAGCTTCCTAAGTTCTTTCTTTCATGATATTTACCAGTGTTTCCTCATCTAGAACACAGTCTATGTCGAAGTCTTCTATTCTTGCTTCTATGCATTATTTTTCTTTGAATATCTCTGGTAAGTTGATATCTCTGTGACCATTTAGGGTTTCTTTCATTTGCAACAGTACAGTCTTTGATTCTGTCTGGGGTTCTTCCATGGTCTCGGTTTCGTGAACTTCCTCAAGGTTTTCTTGTCTCATATCCATTCTGTCAAGCTTAGCAATCATTCTAGGGCAATCTAAAACTTCATGGTCCATAGATTTACAACAAAGACAACTAGGTCTTCTTCCAGGACATTCCTTAGCAAGATCTCTTTGTCTTCTGCAACTGTAACAAAGGGTTAATCCTCTTTTTTTCTTAAATGATCCACAACCTTTCCTGTACTGCGCATTAGGATAATAGTAGCTAACACATAAAAAAATATTTCTAAGATCCTGCATCCATTTGTTAGTCCAAACATTCTTTCTATGCATAGGAATAACATATCTTTCATTATTTATATTGGATCTACTCATATCAAACCTTCTTTCATCTAATTGTACCCTAGTTTTCAGACTAGGATAACATTTATCAAACATACCTAGATCCATATTCTTGAAACAAAAAATTCCACTAATCTTACTTTCAGCAGAGCACAAAGCTTTCAAATCTAAAACTTTTCACTATTCTTACCTTTATCGGAGCACAAAGCTTCGAGATCTTACCTCTTTTCTTCGGATCTGACTTCTCTTATTAGCACAGAGCTTTACAGGTCAAGTATAATACTATGCACTAAGGCAACAGATCTACGCACATAGATTTCTTTCTTTCCTTCAGTTCCCAACAATCACAGTTTCAGTCCCGACAACGGAACCATTTGTTGGCACAGGGGCAGACCCAGTGTTCAACACTACAACAATGCACCAACAAAACCCTAACTATCGACCCTTTCGACAACACCTGCGATGCAGATGAAGTCTCACTCGAGTTAGAGGCAAGGGTGGTTGCAGGAATCCAGTGTCTACAACCTTAGCTGGGACACAGATCTGTGATTACAACACCTTAACAAGCACTTAGCAGTTACAATTCATTAATATTCAGCCTTATTTTACAACGCAACTAAACCCTAACAACAGATCAGTTCAGTATTCACACAGATCCAATAGATTCAAGTACTAAGAATACCAACATAGATCAGATCTAACATTCATTCACATTATTCGGCACTAAGATATCATATTAGATTCAACTAACATACATCAACGCACTAAGCATTTAACCACATAGACAAGATAACAACCATAAATCACATAGCAAGAACAATGCAGGATATACGTGGTTCACCCCCACCTTGGAGCTACGTCCACCAAATCTTCTTCTTTATTTATTCTTTCAATCTTCTACATGCACAGAGCCAGGATATCTTACTCCATAGAGGAAAGGAGATTTTCACACCTTTCTAGATCCTCCTTCCCTGTATTATAGCACAAAGCCATCCACAGTATCTTACAATCACTTGCACTTAGCACCTAGCACACTCTCACACTATATAAACAAATAAATTACAATTACCACTTGCACTTAGCACACTCTCACACTGTATGCACAAAGCAATTACAATTACCACTTGCACTTAGCACTTAGTACACTCTCACACTGACCCTTTCTTACATCACCTAACTATCTATTTATGCATTACAAAATGAGCCTAAACATGGGTAAATCCATGGGCCAACATCACATACCCGTTACATAATCCCAAAACCCAAAAATCCCTAAAAAGG
>ML797037.1:163352-187208 GCA_009831015.1 Picea engelmannii
ACTTTACATTAAATCATCACCATCAACCAATCATCACATAGAACCTGATAATGCTTTCTGAGACTTCTTCAATTTTTGCAATTATTCAATTCTTGGAGTACTCTGATCCTGTAGATAATGTTACTCAATGTATTCTCTGAAACACCTCTAATTTTCACTCCTTGAACCCTCCCCAAAAAGAGGTTATAGAAAGAATGGTAGACTTTATTCAATTCTGGTCTGTTCAGAAGACCCAACTTGTACAGCATGCGCCACACTCAATATTTAACATATGATTTTGAAACTCTCACAAAAGAAACTACAGTCCGTACTCCTTCCAATGGACGTGGTCCCACTTCATTTGGAGTCCATATGAAAAAGTTATGACTGTTTTACCCAGAACACTTGTTTATTGACTAGTTTCAGGACTGGTCACAAACCCTATATTCCACAGAGTGTATCTCCATAATTATAGCAAATCAAGAGCTGAAAATTTTACCAGAGGTACCTTGATATGTCTTCTCAATACCATAGAGATTTCACCATCTGAATCATTCTAGAAAAAAATTTATAGCAAAAATGGTAATATGACCTGAAAATAACATACCTTAGAACACATCACCAAAAGACTTCATCCTCCCTTGAAATCCGGCCTTCTTTTACTTCTTCTTCCCTCTGAAATTCGACTTGTATCAAATGAATGTATAATGATATTTATTTATACCATTTATGTCACTTCCTTTTAACATTAGGGCCGACTTGACACTTTCTTATTTTGTAATTATTTTCTTTAATTATTTTAAGGGCCTACATGTACTTCCTTTTTCAATTCACTTTGTCATCTTCAAAAATTCATTTCTCATCAACCATGAGGATCCATGTGATGTTCCACATACCACCAGAAACAGCATGATGTATACTATCCATTCATGGGTGTTTTATATGCATGTGAATTTTCCTTCATGTCCAAATACCTTTATCAATCTTGCGGTCCAAAACCCATGACTAGAGTTGACATCAATGACAACAATCAATCTTCCAACAAAATATATTTCAATCTGTAACTCTGTTTGACGAGTTGTTTTCACTATTAGAAATCTTGTGACGCGCTCTTCGGGATCATGTCATTTTCACTGTGTTTTGGGAAATTTTATTTTTTTCCCTTTCTCTATCTGCTGAAGCCATTCTGAGCGTCTTGATTTGCCTCTGTGAGTTATGAGTTGTTCTTAGCCTTCTAAGGATCCTTTTTTTATAATGCCTTCCCACTGAGAGATTTTTGGACCACCAAAATATTTCATCAATCAACAGGTAAGTGAGGGAAGAGTCCCCTCACTCTGTCCTTCTCTATCCACTCTGCCTTGCTTGGATGTGTGACCTTTAATCCTACTCAAATATAATCAAAATCACCCCTGCTTGAAGTCCTCGTCCTCCTATCCAGGATGATATCTTCCTGTAACTCATCCAAGTACTCAGGTGAAAAATCATCAACTGAAGGTATTGAAACTTCCTCATCTTGATCCATGATCATGGGAGGATAAAAAAGTTTCAAGTTCTCAACGTTCACAACTGAGTAAATCTATATGTAAGGTGGAAGATCCAGACAAAAAGTATTGGTACCAATTGTTGAGGAAAATATATGAAATGATCTTACTCAAACATGTTCAGATCCTTCTTGGCTAAATAAATATGGACGGGAATATCACCCTATGTTTATAGCCATCAAAATTGATATCCTAATTCACGAGTATTGTTTACAAGTGCTTAGGTTGTTTTTTTATAAGTAAAAGCTTGCTGAAAAAATCATTATTTATGTACTTTTCTAAACATATCAGATGCTGAAATAAATATAGAGACATAAGTAAAGACACCAAGTCAATAGTAAAAATAGATGAGACATAAAGCAATCCTTTATTTCATTCCAATTCATCAAAGAATCATTCTCTTTAAAAATATTCATGAGGAATTTTTAGACCAAAGTCAAACTTAGATGTCCCCAATGGAGCATACAAAAGGACTTCTGACAGAAAATAAAAAACTGAACTTTAAAAGTTGGATCAGCTTGCCACATATTTTTTCCCACTCGACTCTGCACAATAGCCTTTTTCAGTTATGAAATCTAATTCACAAACATACAAGTCTACACAGACTAACAAAGATAGATCAACACCTCTGAAAAACAAGTGTTTGAATGATGTAATTCATCCTTGAATCTTGTTGTCTACAATAAAACCATGCTATCATAAAAAATAATTAGGCTTCTAATGAATTAAGGAATGAATGAAAAATGAATTATCTCAACAAAAACTCAAAGAGCAAACCTTAGTATGCTTCTCCTTCTATTCTCCTCTTGTTCCTCCCTTTCCTTTTGCCTTTAAGAAAATTAGAATTGGTTGAAGTAGTTGAACTACTTCCTTAGTTAAGTTAACTAAAACTCAACCAACGTTTTAGTTAAAGGGGAAACAAAATAAATCATAACAATAATTTTTTTTTAAATAAATAATAACTAGTAGGTGGGACCCCTTGTAACTCCCTTTAGATTTAACAATCATAACACAACTAGTTAATTAAAAAAAATATCCCTCCTTGTGACTCCCATCATCACATTCATATTTGACAATTTATCTCAATGATAACTGAAATTATTTCCAAAATATATTACCCATATATCCAAAAATAGTGTGTTGTCCAAAATTTCAGAAGTCAATTGTTCTCAATAATTAATAAATAAAAAAACTTAAAATCCATATTTTCCACTTTGGGAGGCAATATTTGCCTTGTTGTTGATGTCACCTTTTGATCTCTCTGAATTTTCCTTAGGTTGTGTGGAGCCTTTAGGCCTAAACTCGTTGATCACATGAGAGCAATCATCTCTCAAATGCATGTAGGAGGAAATGGATTTATCAAAGTCATTTGAAGGTGAGGAAGGGGAAGTAGTGGCTTTTCCTTTGTCAAGGGCATGGTGGGCCTCAGTTTTCAAAATTTTTCTTGCATGGGAAGACTGAATTGGTGAGTGGATAGGGGCATCTTGGACAATTTGATTGATAAGCGGGGGAGCAGGTAAAGACAAGTTAGGCCAGCCATGATGTTGGGAGACTGTTGGGTGGAAAATTTCTTATCGTCCTTCGTTCTCGGGAACTTCAAGTTGTAGTGAGACATGAGGAGGCATGAGGATAGCAGGGACCTGTGGGGCTTGGAAGGGAGGCCTTTTGGGCCTAGGTTGGACCACTTCTTGTCCAATCCAGTTAAAAAACCTAGCTTGAAATAGTTGGTCTAACTCTTGCGAGTCTTCATCAAAGTGTATAGAGAATCTTAGCCTTCTAGGGCCCCTATTCCAATTACCTCTCCCTCGGTTACCTTTTCCATGGCTACCTCTACTAAAAACGTTAATTCTTGTATGCATAATTGATTAGAAAATAGTTTCTTTAACAACCATACATGACAACTCTTTTAAAATATGAAATAAAATTTGGCTCAACAACATATCAGACTCATGCAATCCAATCCATACAAATTGTTAATAATTGTCAATGAGCAGGGGGTGAACAAAGGTTCGGGGATATGAGAGGGGTTGTATTGAGAGAAAAATGTTAAAATGAGGGGGAAACGAACATAATTTCTTCTCACAGACAACACACAATCAACTGTAATGTAAACCAAAGAATATGCCACTGTAATCCATCCATGCAATCTTAAACTGTCATAATACAGAGTTTCCCTTAACTATAATTAAATTTTAGGAACAGGGAGTGGATAATGAATATGGTAAGGTGAGGGGATTGTAATGTGCGAAAAGTGAAATAATGGTAGGGAAAAAAGTGAATATTGTTCGTAAAATCAATTAAGTAATCCATAAAACAATTTTGTATTTAATGCAAACGATCCAACATCAACTAAACAATTATTGTGATCAATTAAACAATTACTGTGTGTTAACACTTGTTCACTGTCCACATTTAAATATTCAACCCTTTTAATTAACACAGTGTCATCATACTCAAAATCAATATGCCTTCCAAACATCCTATATAAGAATTTTGTTTTCTCTCATTTATTCAATTTTATATTTAAAACAAAATTCCAATGAACACACAATCATTTGTTTGAACTCTGTTCAACATCAAAACCTTAACCAATGTCCATAAATTAATTCCTCAAATCAAACACAGACACAAGTTCTTTTAAAATGTGCCCGATTCCATTCCTTTAACCAATTTAACAATTAAATTGCAATGAAACCATACTACTAAAAAAAACTGTGCCCATCTTTGATGGTGCAATAAGACGATACAATGCACGATATCCATAAATCATACAAAGTAGAAAGCCAAGCCACAATCATCAATACTTCAAATGGCAATGATCCTGATCGGGCAATTAAAACACATAGTAACACCGACCATCATTTCAATTTATACCACGCTGTAGGAAACATAAATACCAACGCATAATGCAAAGAAGCATTTATGTGACTTTACATATCCAATTACTCCCAATCAAACCATAAAACAATGTTGAGTTATCAATCCAAATGTTACAACACAAGGAGGAAACGATTGTATAACAATTGTCATTTCCAATCTCAACCCTCCAACCACGCAATCAAACAGAGATGAGCCAATAATCAAAACCATTGTTAATACTACCCAATAACTATAACAGTCAATCAAATAACCGAAAGAGTGTGACTGTTGAGTTAAACAAAATCGGGTTCGGTACCAACAAATACAATAAAATATTCAAGGGTTCGCTCGATCATTAAAACATAGGGAGACTTGAGTCGACCATATCAACAATAGGTGAGAACCATTTGAGACAACGTGGTGGACACACATGCCACATAACCTTTAGCTTGCAAGACAGGGTGACAATTCACACCAGATAGGGTAGACCATGATGCAGAAGAGCAGAGGTTTCTTACTGGCCAGTAACTTACATCAAAAACACGTAGGGCATAACCCTTGTGGTTTTCCCCAAAAAACTGAATTATGCTGATAGAAATGCAGAGGACAAGTAATAAAAACCAACCCTAAAGAAAGCTACTTGGCATAATAACCACCATAACCAACTGTGCAAATACCAATAACATAAAACGAGCCCACGACCAGGTGGAAAACGATATGCAGTGACCCAAAGGTGGTTCAAATAATACACAACAACCCCTTAACACCAACTATGGTTGGGTATGATTACAAGAATGTGAGGAGATGGCCAGCAAGTCCAAACCGAATGAAACCCTCCAACAAAAAACCCATAGAGGCAACAAAGAGCCATCACGACTTCCTTCACACAGAATAGTCCATGCAATTGCGACTTCAACCATCCAATTTTCCATTTTCAATGAATAACACACAAAAAATCATTCCAACGAAACACCACGAGTTTACACAATTGCTAGCCTCAAGAAAAACACAGACCAATACATCACCAAGCCAATATTTATTTCATAAACAAAGTGAGTTCATGGATGGGTGAAAAAAACATACCTGTAACCAAATGGCCTTAAAAATGCAAGCTTGGTTGAGTCGTTCCTTTCTCACCTGAATATCAGAGCTTAACCACAACGAAAATCAAATGAACAATAACCAAGCTAGGGTGATGTACACTAGGAGAAGTATGGAGTGACGTGCAGTAAATGCACGTTGCTTCCATCCTCTCCTCATTCAATTACGTAGTACACACCAAACAACCAACATTAACCCATGCCATTAATCCATGCATCTAAACTTCCATACATTACTTGACAAATGCGCCACCCGATCCATACTAACCATTAATCCAAAACCATACTATAACATATATCACATGTGCCCCATATAACTCTAATAAAATCGTGTAGCCACTAACATTACTAGTTAGGACTAACATCAACCCTTTTTTAATTTCAATTTCTCATAGTATAGCATAGCATAGCATAGTTTCCTTTCTTAGATTTATTCCATATTGCCTTTATCTCTTGTTATGATTAACATGTGTCTTGTGCAAGTGTAACATGTAATAAATCATGGAGCCAATAACATTGTAATAATAGTGAATACAAGCCATTCATACATGGAATTTAGAGCTTAGAGTAACGAAACCCACACATAACATGCATTATCCATTTACCATTATGTTGCAAATAAAACCAATATTTCACCATCAATCATGTAGAACCCTGTAAGCATCATCGAACAACAACATAAAATGTGTAACAAGACTATCTATGATCCTCCAATCTACAAGGGGTCCCACCTACTAGTATTATATATATCATTAGCTTATAAATAATAGGCTTTTAGCAATACTTTGTGGATGAAATCCTCGTTGCGATTTTTATCGTCGACAAACTGGCGACTCCACATGGAAATCTGTTTCCAATAGATTAAGAACTCAGAACACATGGTTTTGTAAACCAAGAACAACATATTAAGAAGATATAACCAGGAAGATTATGCAACAGGGGGGAGTGAGCGGATTTAATGGTAAAATGACTGGGAGTTTGGGAATAACTCATGAAAAATGTTAAGTATGAGGAGGTTTATCCCTGTATGCACAATCATTCAACCGGAACCTGTTCTTTACTTCAAGGAGAAAATTTTATGGAATTGTTCTTTTAAATTCTCAAATGGATGAAGAAATGGAAAGCAGAAGCGGGAAATAACCAATTTCTTTATAAGACAACAATGAAAGTAGATAACAAATTCAATTATGTTTTCAGAGGGAACATCATAACATATGTGTAAGCTTGATTGTTACTGACTAACAATATCTTGCAAGAGTGTCACTGTGGCAGAACTGATCCAACATCTTATTCTTGACGAAAATCAACTAAAATATGAAAAAGCAATAAAAATCATAACATAATTAAGATTACAAAATTTAAAACAGCTGAATTAAAATGATAGAAATGTAAAAGCAGCAGGAAACTTATCAAGAAGGAAACAAAAATCAAACAATTGAAAAGGAAAGAATGAAAAATTGGAAAAATGAAAGCAGAGCTAGACTACTAATATACAGAAAATCCAAATAGCGTTAAAACTTTTCAAGTTGGTTCCGCGTAGTGTTTCAAGTGAGAACCATTAGCGTTGTAGGAGAACAACAACTCCTGTAAATCTATTAGAATGTAAGAGTTAGTACCCAGGACAAAATCAATTTTGAAAGGACCCAACCATATTTTTTGAAACTTTGAGACAATTGATAGTCCTTTAGAGTACATGATTAGATCATCAAGGTAAACATGAATAATTTTACCGATCAAATCGTCGAAAATTGTTTGCATATATTTTTAAAAATTGGTACTCGTAACAGATAAGCCAGAAGGCTTATGTTCGTAAGTCAAGGTACCACAATGAGTAATAAGGGTGGTTTTGTATGCTTCTGCCCTTTTCACCTTGATTTGATTGTAACTGAAAAAAAAGTCAAGTAAGGACATCATCTGTGACCCTGCGACTTGCTACAAAATCATTTCCATGTTAGGGAGAGGAAAGTGATATTTTATGATAGCTCTATTTAATGCACGAAAATCAACGCATAATCTGATCTGACCGGTTGTTTTCCGAATAGGAACCAAATTGGAAACCCATTCAGAATACTTGATCAGAAAGATGATCCCAGCCTTCAAGAGTTTTTCCAACTCCTTTTGAATAGTTGCTTCCAGTGCAGGGTTGATAGGTCTTTGTTTTTGCCTAACTAGTTTTATGCCTTCCTTGATGGGGATGGCATGTTGTATAAGACCAAGATCAAAACCACGAAGATCCTCATAAGACCAAGCAAAAACATCTTGAAATTCACCAAGTAGCTCGATAAACTTCATTTTGTCTTCATTAGAACATTGGGCACCTATTTTAACATTCTTTGGAGACTCGGGTGTCCCAATGTTCAAGGAGATGGTTTGACCCACCTTCCTTCTTTACTCCTCTTCTTTCTGTTTCTCTTTATTTCCTACATCACTAGATGAAAACAAACTCTCTAGAGGAGTCAAGACTTTAGGAATATTGTTATCTTTGATGGATATGATTTCCTTGGGCTTACAGGGTTCATTTTGAATGAAAGCATAGGTGTTCTCATTGCTAGGGAAGACCTTCCAAGATTCTATATTGTCAGGGATATGTGGATGATATAGATATTGAAAAGTGCAATAAGGTCTATGTGGCATAAGTTGTCGATTATGAGAGGCTGCAAAAACAACTAACCGATCAACCACTGAGTTCAATTCCCTCTTAACATGAGTGATGTTAAAGGATAATAAGTTCAAGATAAGTGCCCAAATAGTTTGGGTATATTGTTTCATCAAATTGTTGCTAGGAGAGTATATATTACGTACAAGGTTCACAACAAGATCAAAATCTCCAAAAACTAAAAGGTGACCACAACCAAGATTATAGGTGTTTTCAATGACTAATAATAAAGCTTCGAATTCAGTGACTTTATTTGTGCAAGCAAACTCCAACCTATAAGAAAATTTATGAATTTCCCACATAGGAGAGTACAAGATTATGCCATCTTTGTTACCTTCACTAGAGCATGAACCATCGAAGTTAATGTGCCACATACCATCATATAAATCAACCTGTTCCAAGGGGATATTATCTTCCTTAGAAAAGATGGAATACACCCCTAAGTCCTCTTCGATATAGTTCACATTAGGTTGTGGAACACTTTCTATGTAAGGTGAAATCCTTCCCTCTCTAAGGACTATAATGTTTTTTCCATTCTGAGGAATGGATAAGTGTGTCTCATCGAGTGAGAGGTATCCACCCGTCAAAGCTTGCTAATATATTCCCAAGATGATTGAGTAATTTCTTACTAGCATGTCAATTACCTGAATGCTAAGGGTTGTCCTTATTTCAGGGTGTGCGCACAAAACTAAGGTCACATCTTTAATCTCACCCATGGTTGTTTGTTGTAGACTATTATATGAGAGCATGCTCTTGGCATTTTCATTTATACAAGACAATCCTAGCTCTTCCATAATAATCTTTGACATCACACTTGGGCCCAAACCGCCATTAATGAGGCAAAAATGGGCGATCTTATCCATAGTATTTACAGAAATATAAAAAGGGGGATTTTTTACAGGGTATCTAAAGTTATGTACACCTACTTTATTTATAAACGAGTCCTCTTCATTCACCTCTTTAGAGAGGTTGGATACAATAGAAGATTTTCCTTCCATGAATTGTTTTAGATGCCTCTATTGTTCAGGGATGACGACCATGTCTAGGAGGGTGGCATCTTCTTTGATGTTGGCCAAATGATTCAGAATATTATATTTGGAAGAGGGGAGAGGGGAAGTTTTTCCTTAACTATCAGGAACCTTAGGAACCTGAATAGTAGCAGCTGGTGATGATGCACTTGGGTTAGAAGAATTGCGGGGAGGATCATATTTGCCTTTGGGAGCGTAGGATTTGTTCCTAGTATTGATGATCATGAAATATTATGGCTCTGCAAAATCTAGGATAGTGATGGTAGTTTCTGGTATTTTACCAAAAATATTATCTCTAGCGCTCTTCCTTACCTCACATGTGGCTTCCTCATGGTGTTCCTCACAAAATTTACACCAACTTCGAGGCATGATAGCTTTAGGCTGCAAATTATTTTCAATTGAATTTATAAAGGGGGGTGCAGAAGAGGATGAAGCTCCAGGGATGAGAGGGGAGACAGTTTCCTTTCACTCATACACTATCATACAATTATTCATATCTTTTACTAGTTGTAAGAGGGAGGACATGTCTGTCTGTTTAACCGATTCTCCCTAGGGAAGACCTATTCTTTCGATTTGTTCTTCATACTCTAAACAAGTATGCAGAGAGGAAACAAGGTTATCAATGGATTTTTCCTCAAGCCTATGATGATAGGGGGAAGGTAATGCATGAAAGCGGCTTGGTTCTAAGGTTGAATGAGTTCAAGGGATTGATTGTATAACTTAGTGAAACACAAGTTGAAGGACTTTATGGTCTCACCATCCTTATAGGAAATGTTATTGTACTCCCATAACTGCTGAGTTGGGATTTTAAATTTCCCATAGGTGGAATTGAACCAATAAAATAAATCCTCCCAAGTAGACATAAACTTAGGAGGTAGGTCAAATAAATCGACCGCGACCTTTCCTTCCAAGGAATTGACGAATAAGCGCATGCATGTATCATTGGCATTGGCTCCTATGTTGTGACAAGCATTGGAGAATGCCACCGGTGTTCGTTTGTAGTGACAGTGTTATTTCCTAAAAATCTAGGGAGATTCTCTTTGAATTTAGGTAGTGGACGAGTAGTAGGTGCTAGGTTAAGAGGAGAGGACATGTTCCATGGTGTGGTTGTGGAATCTTCTTCAAACTAAAAAATCCCATATTTTTTAATGACTTTGGTGGGATTTATGGTAGATTGGATAGGGATATGGTGTCTATATAAGATACCAATCACCGACGAAGATGAATACTGAGAGGAGGAAGCACTTCCAGTGCCACCAGAGCCACCACTAGATTCCATCTTGTGGGTGATAGGTGAGGGCGAGAAATACGAACTGGATGAATCAGACAAAGTTCTCCTTAGAGAACTTTGTTGGGTTGATAACACAATGCTACTTCTTTGTATTTCAACAATAGGACTAATTTCAGGTGATAAGCCTCTCCTTCTTCTAGAAACACGAGAGTCTAAGGACATGAAAGTAAGGCCAAAAATGAAGGAACAAGAAGCTTACTACTGATTTCTAGGTTGTCTACATCTAGCTTCCCAATGTTCTTGGGCACTAATATCTCGTTCAATTGTTTCCCATGAATGATTAAGCTCAACACAAGTATTGGCAGTGTCTAAAATGGTGTTGAACAAATTCAAAGCAATGTTGGTCTGATCTTGAAGACCGGGCTCAATATTGGGCTGCCTTGCAATAGGTATAGTCATTAAGAAATAAAACAGTCAAAGAATAAATATCGGAAAAAATAGATGTATTCAATGCTAGTCAAGCATAAAAATTAACCATATAGATATTAAAGATCTCCCCAGTATGGTCGCCAAATAAATGTTAGAGGAAAACATATGAAATGATCTTACTCAAACATTTTGAGATCCTTCTTGGCTAAAGAAATATATAAGGGAACATCACCCTATGTTTATAGCCATCAAAATTGATATCCTAATTCATGAGTATTGTTTACAAGTGCTTAGGCTATTTTTTTATAAGTAAAAGCTTTCTAAAAAAAATATTATTTATGTAATTTTCTGAACATATCAGATGTTGAAATAAATACAAAGACAGAAGTAAATACACCAAGTCAATAATCAAAATAGATGTGACATAAATCAATCCTTTATGTCATTCCAATTCATCAAAGAATCGTTCTCTTTAAAAAAATTCCTGAGGAATTTTTGGACCAAAGTCAAACTTAGACGTCCCCAATGGAACATACAAAAGGACTTCTAACAGAAAATAAAAAAAATGAACTTTAAAAGTTGGATAAACTTGCCACATATTGTTTCCCACTTGACTTTGCACAATATCCTTTGTCAGTCATGAAATCTAGTTCACAAACAGACAATTCTACACATACTATCAAAGATAGATCAACACCTTTGAAAAACAAGTGTCTGAATGATGTAATTTAGCCCTGAATCTTGATTTCTACAATAGGACCCTGCTATCATAAAAAATAATTAGGCTTCTAATGAGTTAAGGAATGAATGAAAACTGAATTATCTCAACAAAAAATCAGAGAGCAAACCTTAGTATGGTTCTCCTTCTATTCTCCTCTTGTTCCTCCCTTTTCTTTTGCCTTCAAGAAAATTAGAATTGGTTGAAGTAATTGAACTAATTCCTTAGTTAAGTTAACTAAAACTCAACCAAATTTTTAGTTAAGGGGGAAAATCATTAAATCATAATAAGGATTTTTTTTTTTAAATAAATAATAACTAGTAGGTGGGACCCCTTGTGACTCCCTTCAGCTTTTAACAATCATAACATAACTAGTTAATTAAACAAAACATCCCTCCTTGTGACTCCCATAATAACATTCATATTTGAAAATTTATCTCAATGATAACTAAAATTATTTCCAAAATATATTACCCATATATCCAAAAATAGTGTGTTGTCCAAAATTTTAGAAGTCAACTGTTCTCAACAATTAATAAATAAAAAAACTTAAAATCCATATTTTCCACTTTGGGAGGCAAAATTTCCCTTGTTGCTGCTGTCACCTTTTGATCTCTCTGAATTTTCCTTAGGCTATGTAGAGCCTTTAGGCCTAATCTCGTTGATCACATGAGAGAAATCATCTCTCAAATGCATGTGAGAGGAAACGAATTTATCAGATTCATTTGAAGGTGAGGAAAGGGCACTAGTGGATTTTCCTTTGTCAGTGGCATGGTGGGTCTCAATTTTCAACCTTTTTCTTGCATGGGAAGACTGAACTGGTGAGTGGATAGGGGCATCTTGGACAATTTTATTGATAGGTGGGGGAGCAGGTAAAGACAAGTTAGGCCATCCACGATCTTGGGAGACTGTCGGGTGGATAATCTCTTGCCATCCATTGTTCTCGAGAACTTCAGGTTGTAGTGGGACATGAGGAGGCACGTGGATACCAGGGACCTGTGGGGATTGGAAGGGAGGCCTTTCAAGCCTAGATTGGACCACTCATTTCCCAATCCAGTTAAAAAACCCATCTTGAATTAGCTGGACCAACTCTTGCGAATCTGCATCAAAGTGTATAGAGAATATTGGCCTTCTAGGGCCCCTGTTCCAATTACCTATCCCTTGGTTACCTATGCTATGGCTACCTATGCTGAAAAATCTCATTCCTATATGCATAATTATTAGCAAATAGTTTCTTTAAAAACCATACATGACAACTCTTTTAAAATATGAAATAAAATTTGGCTCAACAACATATCAGACTCATGCAATCCAATCCATACAAATTGTTAATAGTTGTCAATGAGCAGGGGGTGCAAAACATTTATGGGATATGTGAGGGGTTGTATTGAGCAAAAAATGTTAAAATGAGGGGGAAAATATCATGATTACTCCTCACAAACAATAAACAATCAATTGTAACGTAAGCCAAAGAATATACCACTGTAATCCATCCCTGCGATCTGAAATTGTCATAATACAGAGTTTCCCTTAACTATAATTAAATTTTAGGAATAGGGAGTGGATAATGAAAATGGGAAGGTGAGAGGATTGTAATGTGCGAAAAGTGAAATAATGGTAGGGAAAAAAGTGAATATTGTTCGTAAAATCAGTTAAGTAATCCATAAAACAATTATTTATTTAATGCAAATGATCCAACACCAACTAAACAATTACTGTGATCAATTAAACAATTATTGTGTGTTAACACTTGTTCACTGTCCACATTTAAATCTTCAACCCTTTTAATTAACACAATTTCATCATACTCAAAATCAATATGCCTTCCAAACATCCTGTATAAGAATTTTGTTTTCTCTCATTTCTTCCATTTTATATTTAAAACAAAATTCCAATGAACACACGATCATTTGTTTCAACTTTGTTCAGCATCAAAACCTTAACCATTGTCCATAAATTAATTCCTCAAATCAAACATAGACATAAGTTCTTTTAAAACGTGTCTGATTCCACTCCTTTAACCAATTTAACAATTAAATTGCAATGAAACCATACTACTAAAAAACCCGTGCCCATATCTAATGGTGCAATAAGACGATATGATGCACGATATCCATAAATCATACAGAGTGGACAACCAAGCCACAAGCATCAATACTTCAAATTGCAATGATCACGTTCGAGCAATTAAAACACACAGTAACATCGACCATAATTTCAATTTATACCACGTTGTAGGAAACATATAGACCAACGCATAACACAACGAAGCATTTATGTGACTGTACATATCCAATTACTCCCAATCAAACCATAAAACAATGTTGATTTATCAATCCAACTGTTACAACACAAGGAGGCAGTGATTGTATAACAATGATCATTTCCAATCACAACCCTCCAACCACGCGATCAAACAAAGACGAGCCAATAATCAAAACCATTGTTAATACTACCCAACAACTATAACGGTCAACTAGATAACCAACATAGTGCGACTGTTGATTTAATCAAAATCAGGCTTGGTACCAATGAATACAATAAAATAGTCAAGTGTTCACTAGATCATTAAAACACAGGGAGACTGGATTCAACCATATCAACAACAGGTGAGAACCCTTCGAGACAACATGGTGGAAACATAGGCCACACAACCTTTATCTTGCAAGATAGGGTGACAATTCACACCAGACAGGGTAGACCATGATGCAGAAAAGTAGAGGTTTCTTACTGGCCAGTAACCTACATCAAAAACATGTAGGGCATAACCCTAGTGTTTTTCCCCAAAAAGCTGAATAATGCTGATAGAAATGTAGAGCCCATGTAATAGCAACCAACCCTAAAGCAAGCCTCTTGGAATAATAACCACCATAACCAACTGTGCAGATACCAATAACATAAAATGAGCCCACGACCAGGTGAAAAATGATATGCAGTGACCCAAAGGTGGTTCAAATCATACACAACAACCCCATAACACCAAATATGACTGGGTATGATTACAAGACTATGAGGAGATGGACAGAAAGTCAAAATCGAATGAAACCCTCCTACAAAAAACCCATAGAGAAAGCAGAGAGCCATCACGACTTCCTTCACACAGAATAGTCCATGAAATCACAACTTCAGCCATCCAAATTTCCATTTGCAATGAATCACACACAAACAACCATTCCAGAGAAACACCATGAGTTTACACAATTGTCAGCCTCAATAAAAAAATAGACCAATACATCACTAAGAAAATAATTATTTCATAAACATAGCGAGTTCATGGATGGGCAAAAAAAACATACCTGTAACCAAATGGCCTTAAAAATGTGATCTTGGTCGAGTAGTTCCTTCCTCGCATGAATATCAGAGATTAACCACAGCGAAAATCAAATGAACAATAACCAAGCTAGGTTGATGGCTAGTGGGAGAAGTATGGAGTGACGTGCAATAAATTTACGTCGCTTCCATACTGTCCTCATTCAATTACATAGTACACGCCAGCCAGCCAACATTAACCCATGCCATTAATCCATGCATCGAAACTTGCATACATTACTTTCCAAATGCGCCACCCGATCCATACTAACCATTAATCCAAAAACATACTATAACATATATCACATGTGCCCCATATAACTCCAATAAAATCCTATAGCTCCTAACATTGCTAGTTAGGACTAACATCAACCCTTTTTAAATTTCAGTTTCTCATAGTATAGCATAGCATAGCATAGTTTCCTTTCTTATATTTATTCCATATTGATTTTATCTCTTGTTATGACTAACATGTGTCTTTTGCAGGTGTAACATGTAATAAATCATGGAGCCAATAACATTGTAATAACAATGAATACAAGTCATTCATACATGGAATTTAGAGCTTAGAGTAACGAAACCCACATATAACATGCATTATCCATCTGTCGTTATGTCACAAATAAAACCAATATTTCACCATCAATCATGTAGAACCCTATAAGCATCATCGAACAACAACATAAAATGTGTAACAAGACTATCTCTTATCCTCCAATCTACAAGGGGGACCCACGTACTAGTATTATATATATCATTAGCTTATAACTAATATTGTTTTAGCAATACTTTGCGGGCGAAATCCTCGTTGCAATTTTTATCGTCAACACCACTTTTCTCCAAGATAGTGAAGGGTCCATAACGAATGGGCTTGCATTTCTTTCCTTCACCCTTCAATCTCTCCTTACTGATGTGAACCCATACCCGATCTCCAACTTGGAACTGATGATCAAACCTTTGCTTGTCATGCCGATCTTATATTGTGCTTGAAATTTCTCCAATTGTTCCCTGACTGCATGGTGTATATTCTAGATCATTTGGATGAACTTGCGGGCTCTGTCCTCTATCTGTTCTTAATTCACATCGGCATCTCTCCCATACATCAAGTCCAAAGGAACCTTGGGTAGGTACCCAAAACATGTCTCAAAAGGTGAACTTTGAGTGGATGAATGTAAATCTCGGTTGTAAGCATGTTGTACATAGGGTATATGTTCATCCCATAACTTGGGCTGCCTATTGTAGTAGCCTCGAAGAAAAAGTACCATTGTTCGATTTACCACCTCTATCTATCTATCAGTCTGTGGACGAAAATTAATGCTCCTCTTCAATTTGGTGTCCATCATCCTCCACAATCTAGTCCAAAAGTCCCCAAGGAATCAAGTATCTTGATCCGAGATAATGGATGTGGGTAACCCAAAGTGAACCCAAACATACTGAAAGAAGAGATTAGTAGTATGCTCAACAGTGATCTACTTTTTACATGGCATCGAGATACACATCTTGCTGAACCTATCCACTAAAACATACAAATAGTCATGACCCCCTTTGTTCATTGGTAAACCCCCTACAAAATCCATGGAGATACTTTCCCATGGATGGGATGGAATAGGAAGTGGTGAGCATAGCCCCATCTTTCTATTAGTGGGATTACAAGTAGAACACATCACACACCCCTTTACATATTTAGTTATAATTGCTTTCATTTGAGGCCAGTAACAAAACCTCTGCAAATGAGCCATAGTTTTTCCTACCCCAAAATTCCTAGACACAAGAGAAGTGTGAGCTTCTTGTATTACATGAACTCGTTCACTTGTAGGAATGCATAGCTTTCCAAGATGGTAGATTAGTTTTCCCTACAGACAATAGTTCTCTACCTGTGCACCAAGGGTTAGCTTCTCATATACTTCTTTAAAATCTTCATCGATGGCATATTGTTCTACATAGCTATCATGAGATAAATAAGTATTCTTCAAAATAATAGAAGCAACAATAGGATATCAGAAAGTATATCAGCTACCTTGTTACTTGTACCCTTCTTGTGCCTGATTACCAAATGAAATTGTTGTAGAAACCCCATCCATTTGTAGTGTCAATATTGTTGCATTTTTGTTTGTTCTTGGAGATACTGTAAGGGTTGGTGATGTAACACCTTGTTTCCCCTAGTTTGTAAAAATAACTGGACTGGACAAGAACTATGGAAAAATCATAAATGTAAATATGTGATGTAAATGGACCTTGAGGAAAAGGTCAATGAATGTGAATAACATTATGAATTTTATTGCAGGACTGCTGAAAGGGGATGTGTAGAAAAAGAGACCACGATGGCGGTGGAAGGCACCTGGAAAGGTGGCATTAACTTCCACCGAGAATTAATATCGTATTTGGACTCCACTAGCCCAGAGAACCAAAAGTGGCTCGCTAGCCCCGAATTAAATGTCTCACAGGCTGGTAGGTAGATGGCTTAATGAGGGATGGGGAGGTGAACCACCTATCCGTAGAGCCATCATGACTGACCAATGCGAGGGTAATCGTGCCACACACAACCTCGCAAGAAGATAAGGCGTAGGGTAGAAGCAATTGGGGGGCAGACGCAAGGGGAGAACTCTGGCATTACGCAGAGTGAGTGATAGAAGAGAGGAAGGATTGCAACCTTCGCTCCTGGTCACTGGAAAACGGGGATGCAGTCTCACAGCATCGTGGTCTCAGCTCGGGGGTGGCTAGTGGTAAATCTGCTGGGAGTCACTAAGACTATGGTTGGGTGGAAACGAGCACCCCTCTCAGTAGTTTCTTGACCCCTGGTGTTATTTCTGATAAGTGTTTTTCCTTTGGCATCTTGAAATATATATATATATATATGTTTATTCTGATAATTATGCTCATAAGCTGTGAAACTGTGAATGATTTCATTATAGGAATGACTGTATGGTGTTTTGATTAGTTCTAGTAGTGGTATAATTATATGGAAGGACTACGTATGGTTTATGTCCTCATGAATTCATTATTTGTGTGCATACTGACCTAATTCATACTTCACATTTGGTTTTCGGGAGGACGACATCCTTATATACCTCAGGTAGTACCCTGAGTAAATCTCCCCACAGAAATACCTTCCTTGAAAATCCCATCAATAATCGGGAAGGTGGTTGTGAAGGCGTAAGGCCTTAATAACCCTACATGAGGAGGAACGATCCTCTTGAAGAAATCGAGATGACATCATAAGGATGGAATATCGAATCGACGGATGAGATTCTGTTGGGAGATCCGTGGTCATTCACGACCGTCAGATCGGAGGAAGAAGATGGAGTGTTAAGTACTTTAACCTTGATAGGTATTAATCAACGGACGAGATTTCGTCGGAGAATCTGCGGTCACCCACGACCGTTAGATTAGTAGGGGAAAGTAGGGCATTAAATTCCTTACCCCTTTGTGTTCCTGTGTCTTCGTGGGTAGCGAAGAGTTTAGGACCGTAGATCCCCAAGGTTCATGAAAGTATCTGGACAGTGGATCTTTTCCATGTCTAGGGAGTCATGGAAGAATGCATAGGTAGGAACCATTATGAGCCATCAGATCTCGGCTGAAAAACCTGATAGCCGTTGGATCGGTCAGGAGTACCCGAGGGTTAAGAATCCAGTGTATCGGGGCTTTCCATTGTGGAAATCCTGGGATGGATCTGAACCGTCCGTCTAACGAACACCACGTGTCAAGAGATCACCCATTTCGAGAAACTGGGAGTCAGGAAATTGGGAGTCCTGTTGACAAGAGATTGGGGCTTTCCATTGTGGAAATCCCAGGATGGATCTGAACTGTACATCTAACAAAGGCCGCATGTCAAGGGATCACCCATTTCAGAAAACTGGGAGTCGGGAAATCGGGAGTCCTATTGACAAGAGATCGGGGCTTTCCATTGTGGAAATATTGGGATGGATCTGGACCGTCCGTCTAACAGAGGCCATGTGTCAAGAGATCACCCACTTCGGGAAACTGGGAGTCGGGAAATCGAGAGTCCTGTTGACAAGAGATCGGGAATTTCCATTGAGGAAATCCCAGGATGGATCTAGGTCGTTCGATGGATGAAGGCCACGTGTCGTAAGAGTTCCCATTTCGGAAAATCGGGAATCATGGAATTGGGATTCCTGTTGACAAGAGTTCGAGATTTCTCCATGGTGAAAACCCCAGGATAGATCTGAGCCGTCAGATTGATGGAGGCCATGCGTCATGAGATCTCCCCATTTCAGGAAATTTGGAATCGCGAGATCGAGAGTCCTGGCGACAAGGGATAGGGCTTTCCTGGGTGGAAACCCTGGAGCAGTTGTGGACCGTTCGATTTAAGGAGGTGACGTGTTGAGAGATTACATGTTTCGGGAAATCGGGGATCGGGGATTCTGGAGTTTCATTGACAAGAACTCAGAACTTCTCTTTGATAAATCCCAACCCATAATGATGAGACGATAACAGGTGGCTAAGTCCCGAGGAACGGACAAGATCCCTTCAGGAAATCTCAGGGTCCGTAACGACCGTCTGATGTGAGGAAGAGATGTCAATTTTACATTGGGGAAAGAACCCGCATTAGGGTAAGTAGCTAGTATATCTGGATGGCCAGCATCCGCCCGCCCAGATCTACAGTTGAGGATGCATTTCGGAGCCCCATTGGCTGATCACTAGCCCTGTCGGGGTTCGACGGTTGCCAAGTCAAACGACTCGACGTCACTATAGCGCCGAGGCGAGAAATATGAAAGAGGTACTGCGATCATTTGAATTGTGATCGTGACCCACGATCACATGGGAACGAAGAGGGAGAGGAAGAGTCAACTTACGCCGGTCCTCCACGAATATCTATGGGTCCTGATTCGGCAAAAGACCAGAAAAATCTGATTTAGGTAGTGGGTATTTGACAAAGTGGTATTAGTGCATGGTTACAAAACTTGGCCTACTTGGGCTCAGGCACGAACCACGTAAGGAGACACTGTCATCTGCGTTTTTCCCTTAGGAAAAAGGATTGCAAGATGAAACTGTAATCTGAGACATGAACTTCGTTGTTCTGTTTTAGTGTTAAGATGGCGGATAGATAAGAATTAAGACCCAAATGAAAAATCCCTATTATATGGGTATACATGTGAAAATATGAATTTATGCGCAGGTTATAAAAAATTATTTAACTCTTGACTAATAACCAATGTTTGTCTTTTCACCCAAGCGGACGATCAACCACGGGAATTTACAGACGCAGAAAATGGTGACTCACCAAGAGGTGGGAGAAGGCTCCCAAAACCGAGACGAAGAGTCTGACGAAAGAAGAGCAATAGGAACCCCTCCAGATCTAGTTGAGACTGTGAGGAGTCTCATGGTTGAATTGCAAAGTTACAAGGATGACAATGAAAGGATGATGAAAGAACAAGAAAAGCAAACTGAAATTAATGCATTTTTACTGCAGAGCTTATCCGACCTACAACGACAAATGCAACATGAACCCGAAATGCAGAAACATGGTCGTATTAGTGGCCATACTGAGAGAAGAACCTCAAGAAAGGTCCACCCTAGAGGTAAAGGACCAGTTCCAGACGATTCCATAGAGAAGGAAGTTGGCGATTCAAAAGGCTCTTCCAGTAGCAGGACCAGTTCCTATTCTCAAAGAAAATAGAAGAAGCAAAAGACTTCCAAGAGTCATAAATTTGAGGAATTCAGAAAGGCCAAACCTCCCTCCTTCGACGGTGAGATAAAGAAGGGAGAGGAAGCTGAGGCTTGGCTACTTGGACTGAAGAAATATTTTAGAGTCCATGATTTTTCAGAGAATTTGAAGGCCCGAGTGGCCACTTTCAATCTGAAAGGAAAAGCTTCCATCTGGTGGGAAGGTCTTAAGAATATGAAAGGGGTCCGCGAGGAGGACCTGTCTTGGAAACGGTTTGAGAAGTACTTCTGGAAGAAGTATTTGTCAGAAAGATATTTCGATGAGAAGGCTAAAGATTTTTATGAACTCAAACTGGGGCAACTCACTATGGAGGAATATGTCAACAAATTCCTCAAATTATTGAGATATGTACCCTACATCAAATCAGAGAAGGAAAAGGCGCAACACTTCATCAGTGGGATACCCAAGGAATACCGGAACCGAATCGAATTCAACGAGCCAAAGACCTTAGAAGACACTATTCGAAAAGAAACATATTGTCATGAACAGTATGGACATCGGGAAGAGTCTCGTGGAGACTGGAAAAAGAAGAGTGGTTCGAGATTTCAGAAAAAGGGGACCAAATCCTCAGGATTTAAGAGCTACAAGAAGAACCCCTAAATGAACTTTCTAACCCAGAGTGTACTCCAGTAGAACTTTCCCTCGGTGGACAGAAATAAAACTTCTGGACCTATACCAGTGAAGACTAATAACCCAAAGAAAGAACCTCTGAAATGTTGGGGTTGCGGAGAAGAGCATCTCCTGAGAGACTGTCCACACCGACAAAAGAACAGTCGAAAAGTTTATAACATGCAGGAAGCTACCACAGTTAATGATGTGGCAAGGAGTGTGCCACAGATTTATGCAGCCTTGGATAATAACCAAGATGAATACCAAGCTTCAGTGGTGGAAATAGAAGGTATGATTTACAACCATCTAGTGTCTGTTTTAATTGACCCTGGTTCAAATTTGAGTTATATAGCCCCTAAGACTGTGGATAAGTGTAAGCTACAGCCAAAAAAACAAACCAAGCCATGGTTGGTATAGTTAGCCACTGGCACCAAAAGAAAGGTAGTAGAGGTCATACCAGCCTGCCAATTAATGTTGGGTGAATTCCCCACCCAAGCAACCCTTAATGTATTACCCCTGGGATCATACGATCTATTGATTGGTATGGACTGGATGACCACCCATAAAGCCAAGTTGGACTATTAACATAAAACCTTAGAATGTGTGAGCAAAGAAGGAAAAAGGATAACCCTTCAAGGGATCCAAAAACCGGTCTCGGTGAGGTAAATATTAGCCTTTCAAATGAGAAAGTATTGCCAAAAGGGATGTCCCCTATATGCAATATAGGTGTTGAAAACAATTGAAGGCGCTAAACCAAGCCCTGATGATCACCCTATCCTAAGAGAATACAGAGATTTGTTTTCGAAAGAGGTATCGGGTCTGCCTCCGAGAAGAGACTGTTAGCGTCGGAAGTCACTCCTAGATTGCTATCAGGAGCAGAGCCCGACGCCCATCAGTTTTGTGTCATGGTTTGTTTATAGATGGGGTGACCGAATGGAAGCCGAATCAAAACGATATCATTCCAACTCCAAACTAGGCCAGGCATGCATAGGTGAGTGAGGTCTTAATAAACTTCAGACAGTGAGTGTAGTAAAGGGTGGATCGGCGGAAGACTTATATGGAAAGAGTGCGAAGGTCTGTTACAAACGACAGGTTCCTAACAGACTGTAGAAGAAGGCATCCAAACGCAAGGTCTTCTTGCACTTGAATACAAAACACCAGAGAATACAATAATGCAACGATAATCATTTATCATAACTGAACTGCATTAATTTGTGCAACTCAGTCAATCACGAACTCTCTAAGAATGAGACAAAAATTAGATGGAGCGAGAAAAATTGTCTGTCATAAAACAAGATATTTCAAATACAGATGCATATCCAACAAACTAGAATGTCTGATAAACTTTACGGTTAGGAGCTCTGCTCTACCATCGATGCTTACAAAATGGAAAAAATGCCTACATATACTCTTTCCTTCCTTTCGCCCAGTAGAGGCGTCTCAAAACTTTCAGTGGATGGTGTCGCCTCAATCAAATCTGGCTTGCATTGTTCTGTCATAGGCTACCTTTAATTCAGCATGGCTCACGCCAGGGGTATCTAGGTGTTAAGCCCTAATATTGGCCCATTACCCCTTAATTGGGGCACATTATATTAGTAATGTTATTTTATTTATGTCGTCTTTAGGCCATTAGTTATAATTATACCTCCTAATCTCCTATATATACCAAGGAGACATTTTCATTTTGAATCATCTTGTACTTGAACATTTAAGTAGGGTAAAAGGAGGTTGCCCCCTCGAAGAGACTTATTATTTGAAATTATATCTTTTTCAAGGCATTGAGTACTTTTCCTGAGGTTTTTCTATGCAATATTGATGTTTGGTTCTTAACATATGGTATCAGAGCTCAAGGTCTTGGGGTTTCGTTGCTACATCTGAGACACCGTGGCATTTTCACTATAAAAAATTTTCTACAACGTTTCATAAGGAACAACTTGGATTTTATTTAGAAGACGGATCAAGGTACGTTGGGTTCAAACTTTAGCTCCTAAGGCCTTATACTTTCAGAGATATATCCTGTACAAGATAGGGTTCTGGAATCATCCTGAAATGAGTCTTTGCAGCATTTTCTCTATAAACAAAATTCTGTAACGTTTCAGACCCTGAACTCCAGGGGCCATTTACAGAAATTATTGTTTTATCTGTGTGAAAAATTTCAGCTTCTGGGTCATCTTAAATTTGTAGATACACCTTGTGTAAGATAGGGTATCTGACTAGTCCTATTGGCTAGTCTCAAGAAGGTGTTCTAGGTAAAACAATCATAACTTCTTCCTAGAGTATCCAAATTGGGTGGGACTGGTTGCATTGGATAGTGGACAATCTGTAGTATTTTGGGTGCAAGTTTCATAATTTTATATCAATTATTTTGTGCGGGGCACACTATACAAATGAGATCTCCTGGAAAGGCCAAAAATCAGCAAGTTGTGGGGAAGTTATCATAAATTCCACTTGGCACATCCAATTTTGATCAGACTTGTGGCATTGAAGAGAAGACATATCAGAGAAATACATAAGATAAAGTTTCATACCCAGAAGGTCCAAAAATTGGGAGATACAACAGAAGAAAATTTTTCTAGCAGAACCACCTCAAAATCAAGGTTCAAAAGTGATACTTGTCCAACATGCCACCCAAAAAGGGAACTTCTACACCAAATAAGCCTCCAGAAAATCCTACTTGGACTCTTGATGAAGGTGAAGAAATGCATAGGGAC